>VDFB02278379.1:0-12177 GCA_007258455.2 Sequoia sempervirens | reverse complement strand
AATTTGGTGAACCAATCCCGACGATGAGTAAAATGCCGTGAAGCCCCGAAATCGATATACCAGGCAGAAGAATGTACCGGATCTGCAGTTCTCTTGGCCATAAACGCATAGAATGCAGACTCTTTTTGCTCAGTGTGCTCAACAACATGTGCTTTTTGTTGAGATCCTCCCTGCTTCTTTTGTTCATGAGCCAGCCGAGTGCGACAATCAGCCTTATGGTGACCATATTTGTGGCAATAATTGCACTGAACGTTCTTCTTCTTCTTGCTGTCTTGAGAAGAACCAGAGCCTTTCGGCTGAGAAGATTGAGTCTTCCCTTTGTTCTTAGCAGAAGATTTGGCAGAGAACGCTTGTTCTGTGGAGGAGGAACTGGTACTGCTTCCAAACTGCTGTCTCCAACGATCCTGTTGTAGAAGCTTGTTACAAAAGTCTGGAAACTTCAAGTCGACGTTTGTTGAAGTAATATTGAGCGTCTCAATGAAATGCTCGTAAGACTTTGGAAAACTCTTCAAAGTAATGACGACCATGTCCTCTTCCTCCATCTTCCGTCCAATGGCTTCCAGCTGGTCTCGAATCTCCTTGATCTTTGTCAGATGCTCTTGAAGAGTGGTGTGCTTCTTGTCCATCATTATTGAAAAAAGCTTGTTCTTAAGAAAAAACGCATGACTCTTATCTGACATTTCATGGAGATCCTTCAGGGTTGTCCATACCTCAGCAGCTGTTTTGCCTGACGGCACTTGTGGCAGTTGGTCGTCAGTGACTGAAAGCTTGATGAGCATGACGGCTTCCCGGTTGCGTTCATCCCATTTATCCTGATCCTTTCCAGCTACAGTGGGTCGAGGTGAGTGCCCCAAGATGACCTGATCGAGACAACGATATTCAAAGATCGTTAGCATGCACTACTTCCAGGTGTTGTAATTCTTCCCGTTGAACTTTTGGATGCTTTCGAGCATTATGTTCGTGAGAGATGCCATCATGTACCTCGCGGTCAAACTGGTGAAGGCAAGATAATGCAAAGAAAATAGATATACAGAAAACCGAACACGGATTTTGAGGTTTTACTGAAAACCCAGAAAAGATAAATAAAAACCCAGAAGGATGGAAGAATACCCAGAAAATTTTGACAACACAAATTTTGAGGCACGAAAAACGAGGTACCTAGAAAAATTTGAAAGCAACCCAGTTGAGATCTCGCAAAACCCAATAGGAATCTGCGATCAGGAAAAAAATTTGACTTCAAACTGAGGCACAAATTTTGAGGCACAGAAAACGAGGTATCCAAAAAAAATGGACAACGACCCAGTTGAGATCTCGGAAAACCCGGAAAGAATCTGAAATAAAAATAATTTTTCGACTTGATCTGAGGGTTCAAAACCCTAGTCGAAATTTCTGGAAACCCTAGGCAGCCATGAAAACCAGAAAAAATTGCAGAAATGAGCCGAAATCTTCACAAAAGCGTGGCAAACAAGATTCCAAACCCTAGGCGACCAGGTTGCAGGAGGAGGCGACCAGGTTGCAGAAGGAGGTGACCACGATTTTGCTGAAAAAACACCCAAAAACAGGTAAAAATGCGCCCAAATGCCACGAAAAAACATAGATCAAAGGGGGCCTGAAGATCAGAAAAAATCGCGAGCTTTAGAGAAGAAAAAAAGCGTTTAAACGGACAAAAAAAATGCGTTTTAACAAAGCTAGAAAACACAAATTTGTAAAACCCAAAATCGTGGCTGCAAACTAAAAAATCGCGCGCCCAGGTTCAGTAAAGAAAAAAAAAAGTGTTTTTTTTAAGCTCACAAACAGACCCGCGAATTTGTAGAGAAGGGTTTTGATTTTAGTGAGAAAAAAACTCACGAAAATCTAAAAACAAAAAACCCTCGAAATCTCACGTGAAAAACCTTCACGAATTACAGATTTTAAAAATTCGCCCAATAACCCTAGACAGCTCTGATACCATGTAAATGGTAAAGTTCCTTGTATTAACATGAGAAAAAGTTACAATAAATAGAAGTGCATAAAAGCACTGTAGATATTAAATATATCTACCTACCTATTACTGTAGAAACAATAAACCTAAGCATAACTAAGCTAAACTAACATTGACCATTAAATAATAATAAATAATATTATTCTAATAGTTGTAGACTAATTTTCCATGAGTTCAATGTCAATAGATAGATGTTTTAACTTGAAAACTGATAAAAATGTAGAAAATTTATAAATCATGTTCATTTATACAGCATTCTTCACCATTCATGTAAATTATACACTTTGAACACACATCCAATATAGCTCAATGAAAACACAGTCAAAAGCATGTACAAAAAATATTCATTCCATTTGGTTAAGAACTTACAAAGGTACTGACAGTTTTACAAAATGCAACATTCCATTTCAATTAAGCATCCATATCACTCAGTTTTACCAAATATAATATATTTTAATTGAAAGCCTTGATAGTTATGCAATTAAGGATCCATATCACTCAATTTTACCAAAGGCATGATATTTGAATTGGAAGTTTTAATAGCGTGTTCCTAAATACTTACAGCTGCAATTGAAGGTGTCTCACCATGTCCTGGAGAACCATGCGAAACATCCATACCAATAATGATTGTAGGCTGCGAGGATATGCCTGGTATAGAAGAATTATATTCTACAGAGAGAACAGAGTTGAGGCCACCAATCTAAATGAACAATGGACTAATTAATTAATTAGTACAACAATATCAAGTGCAAGTAAAAGACGGAATGATTGAAATCATCATTTATCATACTGGCACATGTTACCTACAACCTCCTTTCATATATTTTTAGGTAGAGGATCATACCTTAACATTTATTTTCAGGGCTACATTTGTATAGTACTGGTCATTCATTTTCTTTGATGGAACTATGCACTGATTCACAATACCTATCTCTGAAAGGAACTTTTTCTTCCAAGGACCTTTTGAGATAAGGGCAACAATGTGACAGAATTCAGTCAACATATCAAAAGTAAAATGCCAAACTAAAATAGAAAAAACTGCTTAACAAATTATCTAATCACCATAAAGATCACTTGTCTTCCTTTCTGGTAGGAGACACAACAGGAAATTGGGTTTCTGTGAAAGCCTGGATTGTATTTGATTTAACATCCTGTCCACCCTATCCAAAGGGTTAGCGCGCATATCCCTTTGATTCTCACAAAAAATTTGGTTGACGCTGACCAAATCAAACTTCTACAAAAACCAAAAAAACATTTCACTTATTTGCTGCAAACCTATGTTGCAAACAAGAAAACGCAACGCAAGCATACGTGACGTGAAAGCGGGATATTTAGAGGTTGCGTATAAAAACGGATTACTTACATATATATTTTCAAAAATTCAAAAATATATATATATGTATGTGTTGTGTGTATATATATATATATACATATATATAATCTAAATTATAAAACATATTTTTATATTTTAAATAGGTTAATATACATAAATACATTAAATAACTTCAATTATATATATATAACACTACAATTTAATTATTATATAATTTTATAAATGTATACTAACTTTATTAAAAATATTTAACACAGAAAAAAAAAAACAAAAATGGTTAAAAAACTAATAGCATTATTAATTATACTCACTGAATTCTACAGTTAAACTAACTGAGCATTTATTTTACTCAGCGAATTATACAGTTTAACTTACTGACAGTGCATTAATTCTACTCACAGAATTTTGCAGGTTAACTGAAAGTGTGTTAATTCCCGGGGAGCCTAAAAACACCAGCAGTTTTTTTTTTTTTTGAAACTCCAACGCCATAGAAACGGCTCGACGGGTTGGAAACGGCCGTTGGCGACGGGGAAACGGGTTTCGGCCGTTGAAACGCGAAACGACGCTTTGCCGTCGCGTTTCTGGTAACATAGCTGCAAACACAAGTTTGTCAACTAGACTTCACTTTTTATCAGAACACATACCAATCCTTTTCTACTACAGCACCGATGAAGGTCATCAGCAATACGCTTACATTCGTTCTCGTGGAATTTTGTAAAATTAGCTACTGCCCAGCTTTTAAATTCCGCTGGTCGAACCATGCTCTAAATAAGGTTTTTCCTACCAGTTAGACCAAATCAATTAAAAACAAAAATTTCATATGCAAAATTGAAAAACAAATACCTTATTGTTGAAATTCCAACGACCCCATTGTGGGGCTTCTTCACGCAGACCACCTTGCCCAAATTTCAACTAAGCACAATTCACATGATATCAAACCATTAGATGGGAAACTGCATATATTTGTCAGGACTCGTTGTGGTTCAATACCAACATTTTAATCCACCCAATAGAAAGGCTAATCACTAAAACACACAATCATGCATGAATTGTTATCTACTTTATCCACCAACCATTCTTCTCCGTGTATTTATTAGTCAGGAGATATATTCCAAATAGAATTGACTGTTCAAGGCAGCCTACCTTCGGTGGATCAAGAATGCGGCCATCTATGACCATCAACTGTTTATCCACATTAATATTGCATGCTCTCAAAAGTGGGTCTGTATTGTAATCATTGGCCATCATTGCCTGCATTGTTAAGTAAAATTACAGTTTGCTTACTATATTTTGAACACAGTCAGCTCAAATTGTAGTATGCTTACCTTTTGCAACACATCCATTCTTTCCTCTGGTTTCTGTCTAGATTGCTCAACAAGAGATGAGCGTTGAGCTATAGTAAGGCCCTTTGTGTATCTTTGACCAGGAAGGATCTCACAGAGCTGCCCATTGAACCAAAGATAAATTATAACTCTAGGCTAGGTTTCATCCAACTATCTTGTTAAAACATAACTATATAACCAACCTCTATTGGGAGATAAGTAGGTCGTTTTGGTCTTCCCACATCCACACAAGGTAAATCAGCTGAATGCCTTAAACTCATTTGTTTGGTATTCGTGAAGTATTCCCAAACTGTCACCTCTACAGTTTGAGGTGGAGATTCAGTTTTTTGATTATTCTTGTTTCGTACTTTCATAGAAAATCTTCACATGAGAGCAGACAAACACAAAAAATACCAATTATTTCATAGGGTAAACTTAAAGTAATTAGAGGATATTTGGAAGAAAAATGAAGGCAAGATTAGAAGGGAATCAAAGAGGTTTATACACTTGTTGCTTGCAGATATTCTCACTGAAACCCAAAACCTTACATTCCATATTTGTGTGAAGTGCCTTTATTCGGACCCCCTTCAACACTCTTCTTGCCTACAAAAAGGCAAAATAAAACAGTTGTAACAAGAAAATGTATGAAATCAAACACAACAGATAGAAAAGCCTATGGTCAATAAATAAGCAATCATCTTTCATAAGACAAACATAAGAATGGAAAACTGAAATAAAACAAAATACAACATTGGGATACAAATTGCAAAGACACAATTTACCTTTAACCAATCAATTTTCTGTCGATTGTCAACATTTTGATTTGCTAATAGGAAATCAATTATTTGACCGTGCTTAATAAGCATGGTTGTTGAAACATCTGTCCTCACAACAACAAAACAACTTAAGTACATTTCCATAATGATTTAACGAAAACAAATTCAAAGATATTATATCAATTTCCATGTTTAGATGGAATAGGAAATATAAGTTAAAAATGAACACAGTGTCTCCAGTAGAAATAACTAGTGAAGACAGGCTTAAAGATAATAGCCACTTACAGATCTGGAAAATCAAGAAACTAAATTAGTGACTGACTTCATGTGAGAGCCATTAACTAGAAGGACTCAGGTTCATAGTCTAACAAAATACAAGTACAAATATTTCTAAAATATAAAATAGAAAAGACTGGTCAAACACTAACATTTGAGAAATAAATAAATCTCAGAGTTGATACTGTATTGTTAAAGAAGAAACAGAAGTCATACAAATGAAACAATCAAGCTGCTAATTAAAGTGAATATTGTTCAATGAATCATATCACTGAAATCCAAAGCACACCAATGGGACAATTGATAATGTTTTTCAAAAAGTAGGGGCAATCTACCAAATCATTCGCTTTTGAAAAGGTTAGTGAAATGCACTTTAAAAACCTCACTTCCCACCATTTATTATTTCATAGATGTTTGAGAAAATAAGTTCAGGGATTTTATGTCTTTCTCCATGTTTAGATGGAATGAGAAATATAACTAAAACAGAACACCGAATCTCAAGTAGAAATAAACAATAAAGACAAATGTTCCAAATGAAATCACATGAGACCAATAGCCAAATAGAGATCCTAGTTAAATCAAGAAACTAAATTACTTAATTTCAAGGGATTCCCATAAACTAGAAAGACAAGTTGAAGTACAATAACAGGCATAATGTTTCCACTGTACATGAAAATGTTTGGGAGTACTTTTGGTAAAAGTGAATACTTTTGCAACATTTCAGATCATACCCCATGATTCATCATCATGGATGAGGAAGAAAACCCTCAGTTGACAGATTATAACTGCAAAATTGCAAATATTTCTAAAATGAAACTTCAACTTAATGAAGTGAAGCCCACAGCTGATACTGTACTGTTAGAGATAAAACAGCAGTAACACAAATAAACAGCACAGTTGCTTACAAACTCCAGAAAACCTGATCAGAACATTAAAAAAACTCTAATATAGCATAGCAATTAAATGAACTAAGAAGAGAAGAATAAGCTAAAGCCTAGTGTGACCAATGCACATAGATAAACATATAAGAAGAGAACAAAGACTAAAAAGTTGATAAGAAATATAAAAGTGCAGAATATAACAAACAAAATAAGGGTAGCAAATCAAAGACCAATAATGACAACAGTGAAGGGAAGGGAACCAAAAGGAGCATCCTCCTTAAAACCAAAACAGAAGAAACAACATCCAACAAATTTTTATCACCCCAACCATAGCAAAGCATATTAAGAAAATCAGTCCTTACCCATATTCAGAGACAGGCCCTTCTGTAAAGGCCTGAAACTAACATGGTATCCCTTACATCCTTGAACACCACCTCTGAGATCGACTAACGAAGCAAAGCTCCAATGAAAAAAACTTTGTCTCACCAATAGATAGTTCCTGTAGAAAGCAATCAATCAGAAGGCAAAATAAATAAAACCCCGGATTTATTTCAAACTATATCATCACCAAAAAAGTCAAGCGTGTCAACAAGCATTCAACATATTGCCAAACAATTACATACTTTCTGGCAGCATGTTGCCTGAGAATTATATCCAAAACCCTCAATGCATCCTGGCATTTGTCAGATACGTCCCCTCGTAAAACAGCTTCTAGTGATTTCATTGAGATCTTCGCAGCAAAATCAATCTCCACCCTGAATTTCACTGCTCTGTCATCTCTTCTCATTTTCTTTCTTACATTGTCACCAGCCACAAAACCGCTGATAGAAAGCAGAGAACACTCCCAGATTAAAGAGAAGAAAACATGTACGATTTACAAAATGCATACAACCTAAGCATTGCATGAATTGCTTACCTGGCTGCCTCCTCAAGAAAAACAGTACATTCAGTGTTAGCTTGGGGAAGAGCTCCAATAGTAAACAAGCTCTTCTCTCCATCATAAGCAAATTCCTTGCCATCCAGCTCTGTCTGGCCGTAGACTTCCTTCACTTTATCCATTATTTTCCTCAACAAAGTCTTCTTAGTAATAGGCCCACGATCACTGCTGATTTTAACCTGAAATCAACAGGTGTACCACAATTAAAAATGTCAAAGTTAACTCTCAAAGTAATATCAAATATATGCTCAAAATTTATCATGATCACCATAAGTTTGAAACTCTTTATGTCCTGAAATTTTAACAAATAGCATAGAACTTATAATGCTTACAAGACTTCTACAACAAGACAATACAGATGAATTAGAAAACAGGGTAAAGTTTACTCACATCGTAGTGAAAAGATTCTTGAAGATTTGAAAAAGCTACACCGAAGTGATTAGACAGAAGCTTTATTGGTTGACCAGCTCGGCCCTTACCGGGTCTCGTCATAGGTAGAATGCGAGAGGCTGGGGGCCCTTCTGGTCTTTGCATAGTGGGTATTTGAGGAGTAGACTGTTGAACAGGCATGGCTACTTGTCGGGGTACAAATCCTGCTGGGGGATTAGGGGGTGGAGGTGGCAGGTTTCCTTCAGCTCCTGCTGTTTCCAGTGCCACTGCAGGAGGTAAAGCTTCCTCTCCAGACATTTTCGAAAAGAAGCTTGTAAAATTAAGTCTTAATGTTTTTCTTCCTATTCAACTCTGTATCACGAATATATAGAGCTTCTTGATTAAGAATGTCCCAGAGACAGACACCTGAATAAATCGAAAGGCCAAACAAGCCAAGATCAGTGATGTAAATGCTGAAGAGAAATTTTCAAAGCCCCCAACCAGACAAGCTCTAACCTCAGCTAGAATAATATTTTTAAAATTGCAAACGGTTAGATATAAGTTTCACATCAAACCAGACCAAAGAGGAAAAAGTTACTAAAAAATCTTTAAAAAACTCAGAATAACCAAGGGCTTGATGAATTCTTTATAATGTAAAAGGTCTCAAAACAAGACAGCACGTACAGAAAAACAAATAAACAGCTAAATAATCTGAAGACAATTTGATACAAAACACTATTAAGCATATTCAATAATTCCTTAAGCCCTGTCATCATATTCTGAAAAACAAACTCAGCAACGTGACTAAACTTTAGAAATAATGCTCCAAAATTCATGAAATATCTCTCTCCTTAATACCTTCAATATGATATGTTTAATGATTGTAAATCTGCGCAAGTTCTCTTCCTCGTTATCATTCTGAACCTTGTTTCTTTCATCATGGCCATGGCTACTCTTATTTCTCTCAAATTATATTTCCAAATCAGCTTTCTTGTTTTGCAGTGAGTAAACAGATTGACTCCGTTTGAAAAACAATCCAGAAAAGGACTTTCACGTGGGTCTGTCATGCTTATTGAGTTCAGATCATAAGAATGGGTCTGTCATACTGATTGAGTTCAGATCATAACATTCTTATTATGGGCTTTGCTTAAGTAGCACACACTAAGGCTCGACTTTGTCAATGGTTCGTGGGCCCCAGTCTGATTCAAATTCCGTTTTCAGTGACTGCAAAACATGAAAGCTGATTTGTAAATAACTATCGATTCTCTCACCGCATCACGAAATATTGAAGGCTTATTTGAAGCCTCCTGGAACGGCCTATAATCACACAAGTAGTATGCGAAACAAATGATTGAGAAAAAGTACATATACAGAGCTTTGTCTTCAGCTTTTTAAATCCCTACTGTTGCCGTCACATTCTGTCATGCAAAAAATTCACGAAGCCAACGTTAACAAAATGGTTTCACTTTGTTACAGGTAAGAATAATTGGTTAGTTTGAATTAGTATAGGTGTAGTTAAATGATTATAAAATTAATATAAATATGATTTTTAATATTATTTAGAAATTAATTTATTTGATATTTGGTTATGCTTGGTAAATATTATAGATTCCTGATCAAATTATTCTTATATGATAGTAATAAGAGAGTAATAAAACTATCCAATAACATTCTTAGAATATGTGTATAATAGTAAACTCTTTCTTATAACAAATTTAAGCTCAACTTCCTATCAATTAAATAATATACTCTAGAGTGTGTGACAATAAATATAAAATATTTTGAAATAAAATTATAATTATAAAAGGTAAAATCAATAAATATTATTGTACCTTCTATCCTAAATTATTTTATACCCTTGATCTTTGGTCTAGATGGATTTATGTAGAAATCGAGAAATAACCAACTAATTTTAGGGGGAAATGCATCTACTCAAGATGTATTACTCTCAAATTGCTATAGAATTTATAATGAAGAATATTCTAAACTCGCGTATCTAGTATGTTTGGAGGTGGTGCGAATAATTAATGCTTATGTTGCAGAATCAAATCATTCACATTGCCTTAAACAAATATGAGAATTATATTACCAAAATATTGAAGAAGATGATTCAAATTTAGATTCTAGGGAATTTTTAGAAAATAATTTTAATGGAGGAGATGGCATTCTTGAAGATCAATTACAAGAGAAGACAAATAGTAGTTTACAATAGAAAATTACTAATGTATCAGATTGTGAGGAAATGATTTTTTTAATCAATTTAGCATATCTGATCTAGATGAAATTAAAGATACTCAAGTATACAAAATTGTAACATTCCATTGTAATTGTTTTTCTATCCATAATCATTAGCCATCTTTGCATCAACAAACCCTCTAAATTTTTTGTAGGTGGGTATGACAAAATCAAAACATGTGATAATTTTTTTAGAAGATACTAACAATGCAAATTCAAATGAGGAAAATGTATAAGACACTCCAAAAGTTTTAGTTTGAGATAGATTGAAGATTGATATGGTTGGTTTAGTGAGAGATAGGTTAAATTCTTATAAGTGAGATTGAAAATCCAAAAATAAGTTTGAAAATCTAAACAATGATCAAATATGGATTTTGAGATTTGATGGATCAAATTCCAAACAAGTGGTGTTGGTATTGAGTTGATTAGCCTAAAAAAAATCCTTCTTATCTTGTTATAGATTACAATTTGCTTGCCCCAACAATGTAGTAGAGCATGAAGAGTTGATATGTGAACTTTTGCTAGCACACCAAAAGAAAGTGACATGTCTACAAGTGCAAGGAGATTCTAAATTTGTGGTTAAACAAGTTAGAATTCAATACTTTTTTCATGACATAAGATTAGTTGTTTATAAAAATAGAGCCTTAGACTTGATTGAAGATTTTAATGTTATCAATATCAACCTTATCCCATGAAAGAGGAATTACTTTTGTAATGCCTTAGTATTTGTTGTCAACAACTTCAAACCCATGAATTAAATCTAGATTGAAAAAAATATGTAGAGTTAGTTCTTAGAATAGTTGTGCTAGATAATGTCAATAAATTCTTGATTTAATTTTGAAGATGACAAACACATTATAGATTTTTTTATTATTATAAAGTACATTTAAAATTTAGATTATTGATGAATCTAATTAAAATCCAATAGAAATAGATGGACTTATCAACCTAGAAACAAATGACATCCTTAAAGATCTAAACAAAGGACACCAATAAACTCGGAAGGTGGAAAATATAAATCATAAATATAGACGATGAATAGCAAATAAAGCATATTTTTATTGGAAAATCTTGCACTCTAATAGATAAGGAAGATAGCATTGTTGCACTAAAATATTACAAGCAAGTAATTGCTTCGGGGTACAAAGACTTGAAGACATTTGATTTCTCAATCGTCACATGTATTATTCCCTTAAAGTTGAATGGAAAACTTTTTTGAGAGAAGTAGAGACCCATGAATGATATACTTGAGCCTTTGATATTTAATGAAGTTCAGGAACAAGTATCAACAAAGATCATGTTTCCAATGAAACATTCAATATGGATCACAAACTAGTACTAGTGAGGAAAAAGAATGGATAAATTAGACTTTGCATTGATTTTTAGAACTTGAACAAAGATTCTAAGAAATATAATTATCATTTTCCTTCTCTTGATGAGGATTTTAAAAAATTATAAAAATAAGATTATGTCATTTTTCTTTTTATGGATATCCAGGTATAATTAAATATGGTCAATTACAAAGACAAATTGAGGACAAACCTTTACCACAAAATTGGAAATATTTACTTATAATTTATAATGTTTTTTGGATTGATCATGTACGAACATTTTAGAGAGCCATAAATACAAAATTAAGGATCTAGTAGAGAATTATATTATCATTTACATGGATGATTTGATAGTGTTCTAAAAAAAATAGAGTTGATCATGCACAACAAACCTAAGGAAGATATATTGTGCTACAAATATTATGATATTTCTTTGAATCCAAAGAAATTTATTTTTGGTATAACTAAAGGGAATTTATCAGAACATGTGACTTCTAAAAGACATGCTTTTGTTAACAATGGATCCAATTTTAAAATTATCTATATACCAAGAAACAAAAAGGAATGAAATTATTTCTTGATGATTTTTTTAATTCATTACTAGATTTATAGAGGTTGTTAAGTCATTGAATGATATGATAGAAAAAATATGTTAAAGTGGAGTGGACCACCAAAGACAAGAAATCCTTTTCATAGATCAAGAATTCCATTATTGAAACACCCATTTTAATTACTT
>VDFB02278378.1:0-26554 GCA_007258455.2 Sequoia sempervirens | reverse complement strand
CCTATACCCTCTACCCTCAACCCAATACCCTCTAGCCTCAACCCTATACCCTCAACACTTAAACCCTTAAACCAAACTAAAATCTCTACACTAATCCCTCAACCCTCAAACCTTAATCCATCAAACCTTAAACCCTAAACCCTCAAACCTCAACCCCCAACCCTCAACCCTCAACCCTTAAATACTAATCCCTCAACCCCTATACCCTATACCCTATACATTGGACCCTCAACCTTAATCCATCAAACCTATACCCTCAACCCTCTACCATTGACCATCAACCCTTAAACCCTCTACCCTTAAACCATATATCCTCTACCCTCTATTCTCTACCCTATACATTAAACCCTCAACCCTAGGTAAGTAGGGAAACATAGGTGAGATACAAAGTGATAAAGGGATAGGGGAGATAAATATAGGTAGAGAGGGAAGGAAGCATAGAGAGAGGAGAGATAGAGAGAAGTAGAGAGGGGAGGGGGGGATAGGTAGGGAGGAGATAGAGGTGTGTGTGTGAGAGAGAGAGTGGGAGAGGGAGAGGAGAGATAGAGAGTAGATAGGGAAAGTGGTAGGGAGGAGGCACAGTTGAGATATAGAGTGATGGAGGGAGAGGTGGGTAAAGAGAGGGAGAGGGGAGATAAAGAGGGAAGGAGAGTGGATAGATAGAGGGATGGAGAGGAAAGATGAGGAGATGAATGTGATGAGATGGAAACGGGGAGACAGAGGACAGAGGGAAGGAGGAGAAGAGGAAAGAGTGGGGGGTGGAGAGAGGAGAGAGGAAGGAAGAAGGAGGAGGAAGGAGGAGATGGAGAGAGAGTGGAGGAATGGAGGAGGGAAGGGATGGTGGAGAGGAAAGGGACAGTGGACAGGAAGGATAATGGTGGATAGAGGGACAAAGAGGAAGGATAAAGAGGGATGAAGGAGAGAGGAGGAGATGGAGAGGCAATGGAGGAGGAGAGAGGATAGAGAATGGATAGAAGGAATGGAGAAGAGGGGGGAATGGAATGGATAGATGGAGGACAAAGAAGGAGGGAGGACAGAGGGAGAGGGAAGGAGGGAGGGAGGAATGGAAGGAGAGAGAGAGGAGAGGGAGGAAAGAGGAGGAAGGAGGATAGAGGTGGAAGGGAGACATAGTGAAGGAAGGATGGAAGGAGGGAGATGGAAGGAGGGAAGGAAGAGACAGGAAGGAGGGAGGGAGGTAGATGTACGGAGGAGATAGAGCAGTGTGTGAGAGACAAAGAGGAGAGAGGGAGGAGGAGAGATAGAGAGGGAGTGGAGAGATAAAGAGTAGAGAGGAGAGAGAGAGAGAAAGATGATACAACTTGCTGACTACTAAAATTTGAACTCCTAATTACTAAATTTTGACATACTGGTTCTTGAAATTTGACTAAGTCTAAAAATTTTAAGATCTTCTAAGAACTAAAATTTTCATTATAACTCTTAGAGATCTAAAACCACTCTCAAACATCCTGCCTATATACATGAAATATAACTTAAAGTATAAGAAAGTAAACATCCATATGTAAATGTCAACTTATACTTAAATGTTTATTTCATGTATATAGTTTCCTTAAAAGATAACAAGAAGAAAGAGACAAGAAAAAGAGAAGAAATAAATTTCAATGTAGACCAAAACGTGACCGCATTATAACATGCTCGCATTTTGTCAATGCATTTGCAAAACATGAAAGCCATGTCAAAACTAAGATATAATGTGAGCGCATTATATCTTTCTTTGGGAATACACAAGCCTTGGGATTGGTATTTTCCTTGGAATACAAACCTAAAGGCTTGTAGGGAATTACCAATGACCAAAGACATGTTTTTGCAAATTCTACAATATTTCACATAATCTGGTTTGTGCTCACTGTCAAGACTGCATGTGGTTCAATATAAAAAAAAATGAACATCTGGGTAATGTTAGGTTCTCTCTTAGCTATCCAACGATGTAATTTTTTTCACTTTCTAACAATGTTAAGCCTTTCATCCCTAATTTATTTTGTTTGTATGTCTCTTTTTTGGAAAAAAGTAGTGTTTGGTGTTTTTTTCATTATAAATTAACAGTTCATCAAAATTTCAAATAAATTACATTTTCAGAAACTAGACTCCATTCTACAAATTTTTAAAAAAATAAAAAAAAATCAATTAGTTTCAAAAATTTGTAGAGGTAGCACTGCCAAAATTCTATTTTTTCAGGAAGTGTCGACTTCAAAAATTAGTAAAATATAAAATATTCATTAAAAAATTATCAGAAAAATTGTGCATCAACTACATACTATTAGCTAACTTTTGACCATAGCGATTTTAAAAATACTAAAAAAAGTTCACCGTATGAGGGTTGTACAAGAGTTGCTATGTTATGTTTTTTTTGACAAAAACAACACCAATTTGTGTACGTACCTTGTTTGAACCCCTTAATCTCAACCATTTTCAAAATAAATTAGTAGTTTAGAAAGTAGACTAGGAGCACTTTGATCCTTCTTTTTGTTCCATCTCAAAATTTTGAGTGTAACTATCCTCAATTTCACATCCAAGGTCAGTATTTCCTTATTTTAGAAAAAAAGTGGCCACTTAAGCCCCCTTTTTGGGAACCATATTGGTGCACTTACCCTTTTATCTTTTATCTTTCATTTGTCTTGTGTTTTCCTCTTGGGGATGATGCAAGGCATCAAGACATTCATGTCTCTTCCATGTTGACCCAAAAGCTTTTCTTTTATCTTTTCTTTTTTCTTATGTTTTCCTTTTGGGGATGACACAAGGCATCAAGACATTCATGTTTCTTCCATGTTGACCCAATTTTTTTTCTTTTTTTTCACTCTCTTTGTGTCATTCTTCTAGTTCTATGAGTATTTGGGGAATGATGACAATTCTGAGCTCTATAAAAACATTGTAGCAAGAACATACTGATCCCAAATCCATTGATCCCTCATGTGCTTGAAGTTTCATTTTAGGGCCAACCCCTTTTTTTCCTTTCCATGACACAGTTTTATTTGGAAACATATGACTTGGCATAGGTCTTTCAAAGTTAGCTCTCATGTCTTTTTTATTGTTAGCATTTATCATTTGCTACTTTAAAGTAATTTCTCACAGCATGGTGTTTAGAAATTTCTTTAAAGTACGGGCATACATTGGTATTATTCTTTTTTCATTTTTTATGTTTCATTGTGTAGTCTTCTAACTTCATGCTATGTGTCTTTCACTTTGTGGTGACATTGGGAGTGATGTACTTCTAGAGTGTGATCTCTCTTAGCATATGATATTCCTCTTAGTGTTTTTATGCAATACACTGCATCCCCTAAGTTGTGAATCTTCTATTCTTTGATTGGTCCTCTCTTGGAGATGTTAGACACAATATTCCATAAGCTAAGACCTTACATAAACAAAGAAAAACTCCTTTGAATGCACCTTACATTATAATTTTGTTTATATGGCCACCTTGTATAACACACTTTGCATGCTTGTGGAGCCATCTTGTTTGTTCATGATTTCCAAGCATATGAAATTTTGCTTGCCTCATGAAGCTCAAATTTCATTGTTGTGTTGTACCTTATCAAAGTTATCAAGAGGTATAACTTTGGTCTAGTTGGACAGGAAGTTGAACCGAGGGATGAATTTCCCATAGCCACTTGATTGTGTCTGTGAGTGCATATCGACCGTCTGTGTATGTGTCTCACCTTTTAGATACACACCCAATGGAAACCCTGAAGTTTTGTTGCCTCGAAGTGAGCATGCATTTTTTGGACAAACAGTCTAGATTTGATCCACATCACGATGGGAAAAGGGTCGAAGCTTGATCCACCCCTCTGTTTCTTTTCTTTTTTATTTTTTTCTTTTTCTTTGGAAGTGTATGCTTATGCCTTACCATTGCTCCTTATATCATTTTTCATGTGTGCCTATGTTGGTCTACTATAGGATCTTGATCCTGGAGGCTTGATCACCCCTCTTGATCACTTCCATCCTATATTACTAGTATTGGTGTATTGGGATGTGTTTTGGTCTACATTAGTGTGAGTTTGAAGCAAGTTCATCCTCTCACTAAAAAGGGGGCTAAATGTAGTGTTGAAAAATGTCATCTGTGACATTTTCACAATTGTTTGGGGCCTCCTTGTTAAATTGGACTTAATATTGCCTTGATTTAATGTTGTAATGTGTTTAACACATTTACATTAGGTTTTGGGCCCTTATAAACTAAATGAACCTTATTTGTGCTTTATTTAGGTGTTGTAAAGTGTTGTACCACACTTTCACACTAATCTAGAGTTTTCATTATTAATGGGGCTTCCTTATTCTTTAATTGGCCTTATATTGCATCCACAAGCCTTAATTAATGCATCTTTCCAAGGATAATCCCTACATTAACATACACCCAATCATAATTCATGTCTTTTTGGATTGTATGGATTAGATTTAGTGATCTAGGACTCATACACCACCTTGGGTGTATGAGTTCCACCTAAGTTTTGGGGACTCAATCTTGATTTCATATGAATCTAAGCATTTCTTAAAAAATGTGTGCCATAGCCTTGCCTAATGGGATTCATATGCCACTTCCAGTGTGTGTGTCTTGTGTGGCTTAAAATTAAATTAAATTGAAATTCTTAGCAAGATTTTATTCTCCTAGGTCTGATCTTGGTTTGTAATGAACTATAATTTCATGAAATTTGGCATAAACAAGTATAAATACAAGGTTATTTCACTCATTTTCACCTAGAAAGTTTACAAGTGACCTAATACTTTCATGAGAGAATTCATAATAGAAAATTGGAGTTTACAAGATAATTCAAGAGCATTCAAGATTTTACAAGAGAATTCAAGGGTTGATTATCAAGTGTTTTGGAGCATTATTCAAGTATCAACCATCATGTCAAACTCACCATGCATCATGTTTTTTTTTGAGCTAACATTTGTGTTGTAGGGTTTCATGATTCAAGAAAGTGTTCAATTCAAGATCTATAACATTCAAGAAAGAATCAAGATCTACATCCATTGGAGCCATCTCATACATGTTTGCAACACTTTATTACTAGGGTTTGGTGAGTTGCAACATTAGATTTTATTCATTCATCGCCCCTCCTTTCCATTTGATTTCATTACAAGGTTTGATTACCAAAATGGGGTTTGACCAAGGAAAACCCATTTCCACTAACAAAAAAACATTTCCCCTCTCTTTAGTGTGTGATTTATAGATTTAGGTTGGAGACATATTGAAGAGAAATATTGGAGGAAAGTTGTCAAATGTTCAAAGTTGTCAAAGTTATTACATCATCTACAAGATCATTGAAAGACCTCTACAGAGAAAATTTTGGCATTTTAGATCTAGAAACCAAGTCAAGAAGGAAAATAAGGGATTGGAGAGCAGATTCAAATCCTAATTTTCTAAAAAAATCCAAACTAGACTTATATGCCACTTTTGGTGTATGATTCCCAATATAGTCTAATTTGTAGTTTCTAGGAGTTCTAGACTTGTCTTTACTAGATTTTTGTTTCTACTCGATGAGCTCGAAATATGCTCATAATTTGAATATTATGATGTATTTTTAATACCCTTACTCTTATTTCTGATGGTTCTTTTAACTCTTTGATTAAAGGTTTTTTATCTAAAATCAGGTAGTATCTTGTAGCAACACATTCCTATATTCCTGTAGCTTAACATCTCTATGTGTCTGTATTAATTGCCCTGTTTGACTGCCCGAATGACTGATGTAATGAATGTGGTTTTTGGATAATCAAATGGATTTAATATGTGATTAATGAATGTGTATCGTGTTATTTTCCACGTGTTTTTTCTTTCACTTTTTTTGCCATGTGCATCGCAAGTTGTTGAAGGAAGCATGAACGATTCAAAGCGCACCAGATCTCGCCCCTACAGTAAAGACCATTTCCAGCACGACATTGAGGAAGTTGTTCCAGCAAAGACTCTCTGACTAGGTCGTTGGGAGGAAATCTAAATGATCATTAATCTAGGAAGAGTGGAATACTAAATTCTCTCTGAATCGTGTTAAACAGATATGCCTTCATTTATGAGAAGTTTGTTCTTTGATTTCAGGATGTATTTATGTCCACGTCTTTCTCTGTTAGAGTTAGGTAGTTAGTTGTTTTTCTAATATAAATAAGTGTTCCTCCTACGTGAGTGAGCAATATAGTGTGTTAAAGTTAGTATTATAATGAGAAACAATGTTTTGTGTTAGTTTTCTTACAAGCAGGACAATCAATGTATATGATTCCAAGTTTATAAATAAAAGTTGATGAAGTTTTGAGTTCAATTCTTGCATAAACTAGCTGATGCTTGCTAAGGGGGCCCACTTAGTAAGTATCTATAGTTATTTATTTATCTCTTGTTGATTATAAGTTAGATTTCATTCTTGAAGGTTTCAGTGCAAACTCAGTCTTATATTGTTCCTGCAGCATCAAGAATTCATCCCTGTGTTTGTTCCTGAAGCATAAGGCCAGTTCATAGTTTGTTTCTTAGTAATAGTTGTCATGATTTCTGCTTTGATTAAGTTATGCTTAATTTAAGAATACTTTACATTACATTCCTGCAACATAAGTAGAATTGCTTCCAAGCATTTATTTCTAGTAAATTGTGACTGAAACTGGTTCTTAGTGCACATACAGTGCCACTCCATTTGAAGTATACGTTCCCTGGTTTGACAATGTAAATGAATGACCATAAGAAGATGTTAGTCACCTGCTGGAATGTCCAATTCCCAGGTTAGGATTTTCCATGACTTTTATATCCTTTTGTGGAATTGACCATTTTTGGTGCCATTGCTAGGGATGGTGTCAAGCTAAGAACCTGTCATAGTCATTGTTAGCAATAGTTTAGTGTGCTTATTCAAGAATTTTCAAATTCCTTCAATTTACGGTTAATTCTATTGCATGCATAGAAGAAGAGACGCTCTGGGAAGATTCCTCCCTAACCTTCCATTCATTGATAACAATTATGAACCAGCTTATAATCTATTTGAGGAAGGAGGAGACCAAGATATCAATCCATTTGTTGAAAACCTGCTTTTTGAATTTCCATTTTCCCCAGCTCAAGAAAATCCATTTGCTTTGATACTCCATCAAGCAAATATGGCACACAATTCACCTAATCAACCTCCTACTTTTGAATTTTCCATCATTGCTCAGCAAGGCAATGATAACCTTCAAAATATTCTTTCTTCATTACTTTCCAAGTTCTATGGACTAGTTACAGAGGACCCAAACACTTTCTTGTTTGAGTTTAACATCCTCTGTCGCAACTATAATTACACTTCAGATGCTCATAGGTTGAAGTTGTTTCCTGCTACTTTGAACGAGGGAGCTCTTAGATGGTTTATGAGTTTGGGAAGGGATGCTGTTGATAGTTGGGCAGCTATGCAAAAAAAATTCTTGAGAAATACAAGGAATATTGTAAGAGTGGTAATAAGGGTGATGATATATTCAGAATTCAACAAAAGGAGGATGAAATCCTAGAAGACTATATCTCAAGATTCTTGTTTTCACTAAAAATAATTTAGACCATACTCTCAATGAAGAATCTCATAAACTATTTTTTCTAAGGGGAATCAGTGACACCTGTATAGATGCCCTAGATCTAATGGGAGGAGGAGATATAACCCAAGTGCCTTGGGATGATATCAAGAACATATGTCACAACTACTCTTGAGCAATTATTAAGAAGGGTAGAGGTCATCAAGCCACAGTGGGAAAGTCTTCTACGAATGGAGTTTCACAAATGGAGATCACACATTTGCTATCTGATTTTAAGTAGGATATCATAAAAAACATGGCTACACAGTTGGCTATTATGCAAACTCGGAAGAAACATGAGGAAGCTGAAGCAATCTTGGCTAAGCTCTATTCATATTGCAGATAGAAGAAACGTGTCTGCAGATGTAAGATGGTGGCTAACCTGGAGGCTAAGAAACTACCTACTGATTTTAAGATAGTAGAGGGTTATGATGACCAAGTATTCTTCGTTGCACAAAGGTGACCATGGGCTCAAAGACAAGGTATGCCTCAAGACCCTTTGACTTTTGGTAATCCTTATTCTAATTACAATAACCAATGGCAACCTGCATATGGCCCATCACCACCTTGGAATACTTCTCAACAACACTAGCCTAACTATCAGAGTCCTCAATGGCAATCTTCTCAAGGAGGTTGGCAACATCCACAAGGACAATGGACTCCACCCCAAAGTAATTGGCAGCATAATTGTCAATGGAGAGGTTCTCAGCAATGGCAGAACTAATCCCCTGGATCCCTACAGCTTCAGCAGCCACAACCTCTGACTCTCATGCCACCTCTTGCAGCACCTGCAACAAATACTGGCCTCCAAAATAAATGCCTATGCTTGATCAACCATTGCCAAATTCTAATAATAAGCAGCAACAACAACAACAACAACCTATGTATTTTGCAGAAGCCAATCAATATCCAACTTATGCCCTGAATATTAGTGATATCCATCTCAATTCTAGAACCACTCTCCCTGCTCTATAGCCGCATGTAATTACAGAGATTCCAAACTCTACCTCTAAACAACCTATTGATCCTGCAGAACATATACCTATATCAGATATTGTCTCTAAAGAGCCTATCCTGCAGCATCAAGCCAAATCACCTTTTCCTCAGAGATTGCAAATTACTACATCCAAGTCTATGGAAGAGCCTACCTTTGATATTTTAGATTAGCTAAAGAATGTACACATTCAAATTCCCCTTTTTCAATCTATTAAAGGTGTCCCAATTTATGGAAAACCCATTAAGGAGGCATGTTTAAAGAAACTAGGAAGAAAGAAAAAGGATCCCCAAACTATCCATGTTCTAGGATAGTTGGCAGATATTATGTTAGGGAAGGTAGTCATTCCAAAATATACTGACCCTGGGAGTCCTGTGGTAAAAATAAATATTAATGGCCAGATAGTAAAGAATGTTTTGATTGACCTTGGTGCAGCCATCAATGTAATGACTAAGCATACTATGGAGTATTTGAATATCCTAACCATTCGGTCCACACCTACCATCCTACAGCTTACTGATAGTTCCACAGTAACACCTGATGGAGTGGTAGAAGATGTCATTGTCATCCTTGAGTCTTGGGAATACCCAGCAGATTTCACCATATTGTCCACTAAGGAAAATTTGGGAGGATATCCTATCATCCTAGGTAGACCATGGTTAGTAATAGCTGATGCTTTTATAGGATGCCATTCAGGAGACATGACAATTTCTGATGGTCAGTCAAGAAAGAAATTGGCTTTATACCCACCTCCCCAGCCTCAGCCAGACTTGTCTCAACTAATTTGGCTAGATTTAGGAGAGGAAATTGAAGAAGTCAATTCATTGGCTCAGCTAATGATGCTGCAAACTAATCTATTTTCCCAACTTCAAATTGAGGATGGCCTGCTTTTACACATTTTGCAATCCAACTCTAATCTGAGTAGCCCATCTGTTCCAGATAGCTGTCTTCAACAGTGTTTCCTGCAGCAACTGAATCTTGAGAGCCTACCACCTAAATTTCCTATAGTCTATCACAATTTGCTTCTACATGAAATACATACACCACCTTTATCAGCAGCCTTCATGAATGATCTTACCAAGGAAGTAGAAGTTTTTCCAAGCCGCTGTCTAAACATCAATAATAAGTTGTCTCAATCTCAACAAACTACCCTAGTCACAATGCTACAAGATCAACACAAAGCTTTTGCATGGGACTATGGGGATATGAAGGGAATAGATCCTCAACTCTGTACTCATAGGATCTACATTAAGGAAGATTGTTCACCTATTAGGTAGCCTCAAAGAAGGATAAACCCAGGACTCAGGGAAATAGTTAAAAAAGAGCTCCAAAAATTGTTTGATGCTGGTTTTATCTACCCCATTTTAGACATTCAATGGGTATCTCCATTGGTGATTGTTACTAAAAAAGGTGGAAAATGGAGAGTTTGTGTAAACTACAAGGAGCTAAACACAACAACTAAAAAGGATCACTTTCCATTGCCATTTGTTGACCAAGTGTTAGACTCATTGTCTGGTAATAAGTATTTCTCCTTTTTGGATGGATATAGTGGGTATAATCAAATTAGAATTGCCCCTAAGGATCAAGACAAAACAACTTTTACTAGTCCATGGGGCACTTTTTCCTACGTTGTCTTACCTTTTGGCCTGTGTAATGCACCTGCAACATTTCAAAGGGCAGTGATCAGTATTTTTGCTGACATTTCTCATGATTCTATAGAGATCTACATGGATGACTTCACCACTTATGGAGTTACTTATGAAGAAGCATTAGAAAATTTGGAGAAAGTTTTGAAAAGATGTAAATAGAAAAATTTGTCTTTGAATAGTGAGAAGTGTTTTATGATGATGCAAGAGGGAATTTTTTTAGGCCATCATATCTCTCAAGCAGGAATTCAAGTTGATCTTGCAAAAATAGAAGTCATTCTAACTTTGCAAACACCTATGAAACAAAAGGATGTTAGAAGCTTCCTAGGACATGCTGGATATTATAGAAGATTTATCAAAGATTTTAGCAAAATAGTCAGTCCATTATATGCCTTATTGACTAAGGATTCTGAATTTAACTAGACTGGGGCTTGTGACAAATCTTTCCTGTAGCTTAAGAACATACTTACTCAGGCACCTATTCTTCAAGGACCGAAGTGGAGTTTTCCCTTTCATATACACATATATGCTTCTGATTATGCCATAGAGGAAGTTTTAGGAAAGAAAGAGAATTCCATAGAGCATGCCATATATTTCATTAGCAAAAATATTCAAGGCCCTGAATTAAACTATACTATCACAGAGAAAGAATTGCTAGCAGTTGTGTATGCCCTGAACAAGTTTCGACATTATGTCACTGGTTACCAAATATTTTTCCATATAGATCATGCAACAATAAGGTACCTCATGAATAAGCCTACCATATATGGCAGATTAGCAAGATAACTCCTATTGTTGTAGGAATTTGATATCACAATTATTGATAAACTAGGCCGGACTAATGTGGTGGCTAATTTCTTGTCAAGAATTCAAACAACTACACCTGCCACCCCTGAGGTAATTGATGATAGCTTTCCTAATCAAAATCTATTTTCTATTGCTACTCAAACTCCATGGTATGTAGATATTGCAAATTATTTATCAGCCAACAATATCCCAACCCACTTCTCACCAAAGGAAAGGCAATTGTTGGTAGAGAAAAGTTTTAACTTTTCATAGATTGTAGACTATTTATTTTACATAGGACCTGATCAAGTCATGAGAAGGTGTGTTAGGGAAGATGAGACTTATGACATTTTGCATGCCTGTCATGATGAGCCATGTAGTGGGAAATTTTCAACCAAGAGAACATCTATGAAAGTGCTTGCTACATGATACTATTGGCCCACACTACACAAAGATGCTGCAACCTACACTAGAAAATGTGACAGATGTCAAAACATGGGGAGACCAACAAGGTCTGATGAAATGCCCCTGTATCCTCAAGTGGTAGTCAATCCCTTTGACAAGTGGGGCATGGATTTGTTTGGGCCTATTGATCCTCCATCCAATGGGAAATAATACATTTTAGTTTGCACTGATTATGTAACCAAGTGGGTGGAAGTGAAAGAAATGACACATGCCCATGACAATAAAGTTGTTGAGTTCCTATATGAGAAATTTTTTACTCGGTTTGGAGTCCCAAGGGAACTTGTTATTGATCAAGGAGCTTAGTTTACATCAAACTTAATCACTACATTGATGAATGATTACAAGATCAAGCACATAAAGTCTAGCCCCTATCACCCTCAAGCCAATGGTCAGGCAGAGGTTACCAACAGAGAAATTGAGGCAATCCTTACTAAGATAGTACAATCACACAAGAAGGATTGGAGCAGTCGCCTTCCTGAAGCAGTTTGGGCCTATAGGACAACATGGAAAACAACTACAGGGTTCACTCCTTTTGAGTTACTCTATGGAAAAACTGCCATGTTCCCAATAGAGTTTGAGCATAAGACCTTAAGACTGCTCTCCAGCTTAACATTGATATTTCAGAAGCCCAAAAGGAACGTCTCCTGCAGCTAAATGCATTGGATAGATAAGGAAAGCTTCCCTACAACATACTGAAGCTATCCAGTAGCAAAGAAAAAAATGGTATGACCACCATATAAGAACTAAGCAATTCTCTGTCAGTGATTGGGTGCTGCTCTATGACTCCAGGTATAAGGAAAATCAAGGTGAACTCACCACAAGATGGCTTGGTCCTTATGAAATAGAAAATGTGTTTGATAATGATTCAACTCAATTAGCTACAATAGATCTTGTCTGATTCAAGCTACTGGTTAATGGACACCGTCTTAGGTTGTATCATAAGCCAGCGTCCAAAGAAGAATTTATGAAGTAGTTTGTTTTGGATGAGGCCACCGATCTTCCTACAGCAAAAGGCTTCAGCCTTTCTCCTATAGCATCTCTTTAAAATTCTATGTTGCTTGCCCATAATAAAGGTTTCCTTTTTACGGAAGCCACTTTCTCCATTTTTCATCCATCACCACCATTAATTTCCTCTTCTTCCACGCCACCCATCCATGTCATCCATCCTATTGTACTGCCCTCATTTATAGTTTCAATTCCAGCCATCATTTCATGTTGAGCTGTGATCTTTCCCAGCATGTATGATCACTTATTACTGTAAGGTACACAATATCTTTTATTGTAACATCATTTATTTATTTCATTTATTCATTAATTGCTATGTGCATATCAGTCATCATTGCATTTTCTTCGCCTATCTTTTCGCACATGTGTGGACACATGCCAAATTTTTAGTAGGGGATGGGGGTAATCCATTTCAACTTTTTCTTATGCCACTATCACAACTGTTAAGACATTTTTATTTTCTTGTACTTACCCAGTACGACTGTGTGCTTTCATCCTAAACAATAATTAACTGCTTGATTTGATTAGTTTTTAACAATCATTTCATGCAATTATCCTTTGTGTCATTCTTGGAAAAGTAAAGAAAAATGACAACAGGGCAAAAGAAGTTTTTTGAATTTTCAGAAGAAGTTTGAGTTTCAGGAATCTCAGCAGGGATAATTTTTGAATATGGGTGGCCAATTAGTAAGACATGATCCTGTAGCTCATGAACGCTTGATGCAAAATCCTCAAGCGATTCAGGCATTCAAAAATTGCGGTTGGTTGAATTATTTTCTGAGGATAGATTCCCATAATGAGGAAGTTGCAGGTGATTTTTTGAGAACTCTTTTAGAGGGAGAAGCTATAGTGTGGGGTTTGATAGTAGCCATTACAGAAGAGCGAATTGTAGAAGTAACTGGGCTTCTGGCGGTAGGAGAAAATTTTTCTTTAGGGAGAGATTATGTCTCTACTAGGGTAGAATTCACAATACCAATAGATGGACCCTTGGAGGTTTCCAAACAAGGATGCAAACGGTTGTCACTGCCTCCTCCATACTCGGAATATGCCACCTTCATAATCAGGTACTTGAATTGTGAGGGACATTTTTTCTATTTGCATTCCTATCATTTTAAACTATTGAGTCATATGAGGCACGGTTTAGTTGTCAATGTTCCAAATTTTTTGTTAAACCTTTTGAAATATTGTGCCCATGAAACCCAGAGGGGTAGGGACAACTCTATCACCCATCATGCCCTCATTAAATTCTTGATCGAGCATTCCTTGAGGGATGTATCACCCCTTTCTTGGCAATAATTTGTTGCCTAGAAGGGTTTGCAACCTCTAGAGCCTCCTAGAGCACTCCTTGCACAACACAAGAAAAAGAAAAAGAGAGTAGAATCTACAAGTACGGAAGCAAAGCAAAAATTATTTGGTCATGCAACACTTAGTTTTGCAGCCTCCACACCAGAGCCCTCTACCCAAGTACAAACCAGGTCTGCTGGTAGAAAAGAAAAAGGGAAAACAAAGCTAGGAGAGTCATCTAGGGTAGAAGAAACCCCAAAATTTGACCCTTATGTTCAAAAGCGAAAACATTCTACTCCACTCTTTCCTGCAACATCTTCCCCTATAACAGTTTCTCCTATAGCAATGCCTATTTCCACTGTAGTTTCACTATCATATTCTCCTTCTGAGTCTGAATCCTCTAGGCAGGTTAGAAAGAGGAAAGCCACAAAAGTGTCTCCTATAGCTGTTACATTAGGAACATTTCTAAAAAGAGTTTCATCAAGGAAACAACGTAAAGTTACCTCAACCTCCGTTCAACCTGAAATTATAGTAATTCCTAAGGAATTTAAAGAATTCAGTCATGATGTTTCTTAGAATGTATCTGAGAATGTTCCACAAAGTCCATCTGTTATTCCTAGGGAAGTGCAAACTGAGATAGTGGAAGTTGAGGAAGCACAACATGGTAGTGGTAATGAAAGGGGGATGCCAAGTCTTGATGACTTGGTTGAAACAGTTAGGCAAGTTTCAGAAGAAACACAATCTCCTCCTGAGCAGCAACAAGAGTCCATCCTGCAGCAAGAGGAAGAATAGCTTGAACAATCTGAAGTGTCCAATGAAACCCCATTACCCCTTGAAACTTGTCGAGCATTGGTTGTTTATAAAAGGACATTGTTAATTGAATATTTGGAATATATTAGGACTACATGGAGGCATGTTACATTTCAAACTTTGAGTTTCTACCATTTAACTATAACTGAAATTCAACAAAGTCTTTGGGAAGAAGAAAAGAAGAAATTGAAAAGGGAAATTGAAAGACAAAAAAAGGAAATTCAAGAAATGAAAGAGACAATGGATGAAATGGTGAAGATAACTGGTAAAATTATGGAATGTAGACCACCACCTAGGGTATATGCTATGTGCCTTAAAGAGAAATTTTTCTTTGGTTCCAATTGATGAGAATTTCAAGAAATTTAGACCCTGTCATTCACACAGGTAAGGAATTTTATGATGCATATCAAGTAGCACCCAGTTGGCTAAACTTTTTTTATGTGAGTTTTATTTGCATGGTTTGTTAATTCCCTCTGAAACAAAGTGGAATCCACTTCTCTACATTGGTGACATTCATCTGAGGTCACTCATGTCTTGGGCGGCCAATGAAACTAACTATGGAAGACAATTAGAGGCTTATGAAGAGGCTGAAAGGAACAAACCTATTACACTGCGACCTGAAAGCTCATCTCCCCACACAATTCTGAGAACTTGGCTTACTGTTGTGTATGGATTCAATGATCAGATAGAAAGAATGAAAATATTTGATATCAGGAAGTAGGTGTATGATGAGTTCAAAGACCAAACATATCTATTTTGGAATCTTTCATCTTCCAGAATTGAAACAAGATGGGAAAAACTGATTGTTGGTATGAGGAAATCTGAGCCTCATAGCCCTCTGAACTTTAAGGCAGCCATCAGAAGGATAGAGAAGTATATGCAGCTTGGTCTCCAGAGAAGGTTTGAGTTATGGTTACCATTAACATTTCGACCTCCAGTTTTGATGTGGCCACTTTACCTTTATTGGGCTATAGATGTTAATGAGGATGCAGAAACCCACAGGTATGAGAGATGGAAAATTTTTAGAGGTTTCTACTACAAATTCAAAACTTCATTACAAGGCAATACTACTCCTACTAATTTCAGAGAAACAACTAGAAAGCTTAATGTTGGAGGACAATCATTAGGATAAGTAGGGGGAAAATGATGAGCTCAAAATATGCTCATAATTTGAATATTATGATGTATTTTTAATACCCTTACTCTTATTTCTGATGGTTGTTTTAACTCTTTGATTAAAGGCTTTTTATCTAAAATTGGGTAGTATCTTGTAGCAACACATTCCTATATTCCTGTAGCCTAACATCTCTATGTGTCTATATTAATTGCCCTATTTGACCTCCCGAATGACTAATATAATGCATGTGGTTTTTGGATAATGAAATGGATTTAATACGTGATTAATGAATGTGTATCGTGTTATTTTCCATGCGTGCTTTCTTTCACTTCTGTCACCATGTGCATCGCAGGTTGTTGAAGGAAGCATGAACGAGTCAAAGCGCACTAGATCTTGGCCCTGCAGTAAAGACCATTTCCAGCATGACATCAAGGAAGTTGTTCCAGCAAAGACTCTCTGACTGGGTCATTGGAAGGAAATCTAAATGATCATTAATCTAGGAAGAGTGGAATACTAAATTCTCTCTGAATCATGTTGAACATATATGCCTTCATTTATGAGAAGTTTGTTCCTCGGTTTCAGGATGCATTTATGTCCACATCTTTCTATGTTAGAGTTAGGTAGTTACTTTCTTTTCTAATATAAATAAGTGTTCCTCCTATGTGAGTGAGCAACAAAGTGTGTTAAAGTTAGTATTATAATGAGAAACAGTGTTTTGTGTTAGTTTTCTTACAAGCAGAAAAAACAATGTATATGATTCCAAGTTTATGAATAAAAGTTGATGAAGTTTTGAGTTTAATTTTTGCATAAAATGGTTGATGCTTGCTAAGGAGGCCCACTTAGTGTGTATCTGTAGTTAGTTATTTATCTCCTGTTGATTATAAGTTAGATTTCATTCTTGAAGGTTTCAGTGCAAACTCAGTCTTATATTGTTCCTACAGCATCAGGAATCCATCCCTGTGTTTGTTCCTGAAGCATAAGGCCAGTTCATAGTTTGTTTCTTAGTAATAGTTGTCATGATTTCTGCTTTTATTAAGTTATGCTTAATTTAAGAAGACTTTACATTACATTCCTGGAACATAAGTAGAATTGCTTCCAAGCATTTATTTCTGGTAAATTGTGACTGAAACTGGTTCTTAGTGCACATATTGTGTTCCCTGGTTTGACAATGTAAATGAACGACCATAAAAAGATGTTAGTCACCTGCTGGAATGTCCAATTCCAAGGTTAGGATTTTCCATGACTTTTATATCCTTTTGTGGAATCAACCACTACCTAGAACCCTAATCTAGGACTAAATCACCTAGACGGTGTATGAGTCCTAGTGTGCATTAATTTTAGTGTTTTCAACATTTTAGATCTTGATTCAATTTCCTACAGGTTTTCAGGTGCACATCTTTGGTTTCTCAACTTTCTATTCTATTTTGCATTCATTTCTAGGTCATTTAGGGAATTTTTGCATATCATTAGTCTTTTTCATTATATCAAATTTTTGCATATCATTAGTCTTTTTCATTATATCTTGCATATTATTTGTCTTCCCAATCCCTAACTTGGTGGTGAACCCCTCTTTATTCTCTAATTAGACCCTAGGACACCCTATTGCACAATATTTTTCCCATACTTCATCCTTGGATTCAGATCTCTAGGGTTTCCTTGAATGAGAGTGTAGAATATTGTTCTATGTCCTAAAATATAGTCAACAACAATTTTCACCCTTTCATATACATATATACATGTACATACATACACACACACACACACATGAAGGACTCTAGATAAATTTTGTAATATCTAGATATCTAATATGTAAAATTCAAATATTGATTGATGTGTAGTTTTGAATAAATATTAGTATCAACATTCTTGTAGAGATATTAGAAAAAAATTAGAAGTATATGAAATAATTTACATATCAAGTTGGTACAATTAATTAATTGTTTTCTTGGAAATAATAACACTATGTTTTTAGATCATGTATTATATGTCTTGAGGTTGATTAAAAATTTTGAAAATGAAAATCCTAAGTATTGAATGGGTTGCATACTTTTACATGTGCATGGCTATCATGAATATAAATAATTTCATGATTGTGAGAGTATGTGATGTGGATGTAGAGTGTAATATATTAACACCTATTTTAAGTTGTATTTACAACATAGTGTAAGTTGAGATTTGATGTGCTTCATTTCAAGAAAATGAGGTGTTGTCAAAGTCTAGTGCGAAAAGCATAGTTGTGTACCCTCAACCTAATGTTATTTTCACTTAATTATTATTATTGTTGGCCTCTGATTTGTAATTATTTTATCTTGTACACATCACCTTGAAACCCCTCATTATATTTTTAATTAGTAATAAATGATGGCCTCCTATTGGTAATTTTACTAATTGTCACCTTTCAATTTAATGAGAACCTTCCAATAACTATAAACATATATGGATCCTCCTCCTACCTAAAATTATCAAAAGTTGTATTCCCTATTTAGTTCATGTCCAAAATTATGATAAAAAAATATCTATAGGATACATGAGGGGAAATGGTCATGATTTCTATGATGTCTTACCGATATCCTTTATGGTATCACTAATGAAGTAATGTATCAAACTAGGGGTAAATAAGCCACATTTTAGGATTCATGCTTATTTATCATTGGAGTATCACATATTACTCAATATGTGTCTTTTTCTTGCTATGTGAGAAATAACTAGTGGTTTATCTAAATGTGGTAACCTATTAAACTTATATTAATACCATATACTATTACTAATACTTTTATTTTGTCACATGATAATCACTCTTGATATTAGGTTTCATTTTCAAATATTCTAGATGTGGTAGAAGAACATGAGCTGTTAATCCATAGAATATAAGCCCCAATACCCTTGTTTACCCTCATCAAGCATGTTAGTAGTAGCATTTTTAACATGGACCCTTCTAGCTATGATTCTTGTAACACTCTTTTTACCTCAATGAGATATTGTTGATCTACTAATTTATTTGGATATATATGGGAATTTGGATATGATATATCCTAAATCATGTAATTTTAGTCATATAAAAATATTACCTTAAGGATCTATAAATCTAATATCAGGCATGAGATTATGATATAGTGGGTAATACTAGTGTAAATTCATGTGAATAAAAAAGGGAAGGCACTTAAATTGGGCTTGGTATAATTGATGTTTAAAAAATATGAATGCATTTTATTTCTATATGGATTGAGAAGTATATCCATAAATATCTATCTGTAGAGTCTTCAATAAGCATTAAGAAGGGGTTAAAAACTTTTGGAACATGCTCTAATAATCATTGATTTTAAATATAAACAACAATATTGCAAGCATTAATAGTATCAAATCTAAACTAGTTTAAATACATAGGGAATTTGAGTGGATGATTAATGATTTATTTGGGTCCTAATTCCCTCAAGAAGTGATCTTATTTATGATTATCATAATTCCAATAATTTTGAAGGCTTTCTTGAGAAATGTTCATATAACATCTAAGGAAATACACAACATTTTTCTTATAAGATCAACATTGATTTGGAATCTAAATGGGTTCTAGATTATACTTTACTTTAATGATATAGGACTAGTTATAATACTATTCAAAAGAAATAATAATCTCATTACTATGTTGGTTGGTAGGGATGGGGTAACTTGTTAAGATAGAGGTTCATTTTCAATCAACATTGCTATTTATAGCCTCTAGTATGAATATCTACGTTGAATTATAATGTTGATAAGTAAGATCTAAACCATAAACATGATTAGTGGTGTAAACTAACCCTAAATCCTATAAGTATAAATCTACCTATTGATTGATATACCAATTGGTATATTGGTCAATCAAGGCCAATTAGTATTTGTAGGGTTTTGATTGTATGATTAAATTAAATCAACTCTAATTTACAAAACCTAAACTATATTTTTATAATTTATATATCATGATTTAAAGGCCCCAAAGTTTAGAATAGGACTTAGGGTTTCTATTTCTAATTAAAATTGTTTGGTTTATGCTTTTTAATTTTAAAATTAAATTCAAATTGAAAAATTTAAAAAATATATAAAAGACATTAAAGTGTGTAAATGTGAAAGACATCTACTTGGAAATGCAATAAACTAGATCTCATGGAGTGAGGAGGTGAAAAAATATATTTTTGAGGTTTCCTAATGTGGGTAACCATGTTGAAGTCCTTTTCCAAGTCATCTTTAATGAGGGAATACAGAAGAAAATGAACTCATGGGGAGGACTTGACAAAATTAACAACTTTATGAAATGTGCACATATTCACAAACAAGTAAATGTTTGTAATGAGTATTTATTTAGTAATAGGATGCCAAATCATAATAGGTATCCATTCCATACAAGCATGAATTTAGGTTTTGGATCCCATTCCTAAATAAGTATCCATTTTTTACAAAACAAGCACTCATTCATATTGATAGTTTTCCTACTTGTGACAATTCCACTGAAAGTGAAGTAATTATCTTTCTACTACCCCATTTTTCTATATTTTTGGCAAAAAATAATGGATGAAAAAGGTAAAAAAATTACGAAAAATAAATTTAAAGCTTTTTCAAAAGAAAATAGAATTCAAAAAGATGAAAGGAAGTGAGAAATAAAATTGATATTAAAGTTGGTGTCTAATTTTAAAAATAATAAATTTAAAACAAACTCGAAGTTATGAACTTTACTATTCAAAAATTATTCTTAGTGAACCAAAACTTCTACCAAAAATAAAATGAACACTTAAAATCAATCAAGTAGCAAAATGGCATATTTTTCTTGCCAAAAAAAATGGAAAAGAAAGAAAAACTAGTACCCAAGTCTTTATATGGACTCAAAGTGAAATAAAATATAAAATTCATGAATATGAGCACTTCATTTTAAGTTGTGCTCAAACCATAATTCAAAATTAGTTAAAGAAAATTAAAAATTTGAGAAGATCAAAGCCCTTAGTTTATATGGATGCTCAAGATAAATAAATAGAAATGGTAAGAAAGTAATATTTTAAATTATTGTTTTTAAATGGGGACAAAATTGATTTCAAAGAAATTATTTTAATTATTTTTTTAAGTTTCAAGGAGTTACAATTGAAATATTATAAAATGTGTCATTTACACATGAAATGTAATGAAAGTGGATGTTATGTTTATGTTGTAGAGATTCATTTAAGTTTAAGGTCAATTAAATTGTGAGTGTTATTGTGTAAAGAATGTGAAGTGAACTTTTGTTTACTAATGAATTTTTATTTAGGTCAAAAGAATATGTTGTAGTCATTCAAGTTAAAATATGAGTATTAAAAAAAAATCATATTAACTTTGTGTAGCATTTTTTTTTGAACTCTTAGAGTTTCTTTGAATGCTTTGTAGTGAAATTGATGTTTTTCATCTCTTTTACATTGTTGTTATTATAAGTATTATGTCTTCTTATTCAATTAAAATCAATTTTTAAATTTTACTTGATGTGTTGCAAGTATGAAGGTGTTGTCATTGATGTCAACTATATGTTAAGGAAGTTGTTGCATTATGAAGTTATCAACGTTATTGATAAAATTGTGAAAAGAGAAAAAACAAGTTCTAGGTTGTGTATGTGTACTTGAGATATTAAGGAAGTGTTGTGAGTACATGGAGCTATCTTTTTGTTGCAATGTTTGGAGATGAGTTGGAATGAAGTAATGAGTTGAGATGATGTCTCTGGTACTTGGTATCCATGAGCACTTGAGAGAATTTGATAAATAGAGAAAAAAATGTTGTGCAAGTGGTCAGAATATGCTCCAGTATTGTGCTCTAATATTGTACTATGTATTTCTTCTATGTTGATGATATTCTTGTGTTGATCTGATAGGTTATTCAAGGTTGTTAGAGGTTTCTATATGCAAAATTTTGGTTTTTGGATCATTGTACGGTGTGAGATATTTTCACTAGTGTGTGAGCTAGTTTTTCAGTTATGTTATATGTAGCCTAGGAGAACTATATTTTCTCCACATTTCTCCATTTTTTGGATTTGGGTTGTGTAGATTTGGGAAGGTGCTTATATTGTTTGTATCTTTCTATATTCAAGGTTTTACTTGATTTGGTGTAGTACAGAGTGAGTTTCATTTGTTAGTGTACGAATAAGGTTTACCAATTATTCTAAGTTGAACTATTTGTATTATGTGAGTTTGGATTAAGTTTTTGATGAATATTCAGTAGTTTGTGGTTTTTTCTAGATCGTGTTCAATTGAATTTTGTTGTCTAAAAGTTTTGGATTGATTTAAGGAATTAATTATTATGGTTTTTACCATAGGTGTTGGCCAATTTTGTGTTAACACTACATGTGAGGTTTGTGAAAACATCTTGAGATGTGTTTGGATCTATTTTACTCCTAATTAAGGATTTATATAGGTTTCCTTTATTTCTATCTACCATGGGAATGTTTAGGTGCCAACCTATTTTGAATTTGTAAGTGTAATGGATAGTTGTCAAGATTAGAGAAGGTTTTTGAGGATGAGGTTGACTTAAATAAGTGTAATATTGATGTGAGATGTAAGAGAGAAGAAAGATAGATGCGACATCAATGTGAGTGATGTGTGTAATGTGAATTTGAGAAAAAGAAGTGCAATCTTCAAGTATTTGGATTCTTAAAAGTAGTGAGCTAAAGGTGTTTGAAATCATTCAAGCAAGGCTGTGAGATTTTGGAGCATTGTGGTGGATTCCTTATTGCATTGAGAAAGTGTTCTTTGTGTAAATCTTCTCTTCTATCTTCTTGTGTTCTTTCTGTGGTAGTGAGCCTTAGTTGTGACATTTTTTGGACAGTGTGTCCTATTCTAGCAATGAGCCCTTTTGTTCCAGTTTTTTTATTACTTATTGTGAGCAGTGATATTTACCTAGCTTAAATGATGCAAAACAAAATGCTAAAGAAGGAAACAACACTTCAACACCTCAAGATTGGGCTACGTTAAACTCAAACAAAATAAGGATGAAAAACAACATATTTATACCTTGTATGAGTTGCTCCTTGGTTGGCCCTTCAATAGTTGATAAATGTGTGCTCCTTGATGGCAAGAGTGCTAAAAATGGATGCAAAATGATCTAGATGTGATGGGGATTCAAATGAGAGATGTGGGTATTTTGATGGATGAACAAAATGGATGCAAGAGCTTGAGGATTTCACAATGGTGGATGAGAGTATGAGAGTATGAGAGCTGAATGCTTGAAGACTTGAATGTGTTATGACAAAATGAGGCCAAAAATCATCTATTTTAGGGGAAAGGCCTCTAGGGATTTGAACGGTCAATATTTTTCCAACATGGGCAAGATGAAGGGCTGTGGTGAGTTGAGGACTCACAAGCCCTCACATCTTTCCATGTGGAAGATGAGATGTCAAGAGGACATGTGATATGGAGAAGGACATGTGAGGTGGAGGTACTTGCACGTACCTTGGGATGAGAGTGATGGTGACAAGTGAGGAGTCATGGGGATGAGAGAAGTTGTTGGGGGAATAAATGTGAATTTTAAATTCACATGATTGGGAGTACCTTGGGGATAAAACAAGGTTCTCAAGGGTATGTGCAGGATCATCATGGAAAAAAACAGGCCCTTAAGTGGCAAAAAATTTAGAAAAATTAGAGTTGGGCAACTTGATGTAAAAATTTGAATAAGCTATCTATATTATTTCAAAATTATGCAAAAATATAATCTGTAGAAAATTGAATGTAGTTTATAAACTACTAGATTTTTTATTTTTTTAAATCTATTCAAGGTGAAAATTTGAAATTTCAATCTAGTAGTACTTAAATTTTAGGGAAAAAATAAGAAGTATGTGTTTGTCTGACCACCCTAACCACAATAAAATGATAATATTTTCTTATAATATTTTAGATATAAGTAGAGGACTCATGTCCCGATGTGATGCATATTTTTTTGTAATTTTTTTCCAAGTAAATAATTAATTATGAATTTTTTATTACAACTTTTAAAAAATATAAAAACTCGTATGTCTGACCACCTTAACTTGGTCAAAACTTCATGAAATTCAGTTCTATTTTTTTAATCCTATAGTATGCAAAGCATAGAAAGTGACACATGTTTCAGATTCAAAAAAAGTGATACCATTTTAAATCTATAGATGTTTTTCAATCAGCCTAAAAATCAGTACTTTAGTTGTAATTCAAATAGAAAATGAATTTAATAATAATTTATTAAATTCAAAGTAAAGCATAATTTATATTGGTGGAAAGTTGAGATTCTCCTTTAAAAACCCTTTTCATTTCATCAATTTTGGATAAAAGAAATTCATCAACCATATACCCTACACATACCCATCATATCGCCACTTTTTGGCCCATCATGATCCTGCACATACCCTCAAATAGGTAAGTACTTGTCCTCATGTGAGTGATGTGACAAGTGAGGACTTCTAGAACTCCTAACAACTTGCATGGGGAAGAGGAGAGTCTTGGAGGGATAAATGTGAATTTTTAATTCACATGGGGAAGAGGGTCTAGGCTAAATGTCGAAATTGTGAAGGTTGACCAAAAATGTATGCTAAGTGTAGTAAAGGCGATTAGATTAAGGTTGTTCAAATAGGTGATTAAGAAGATTAATGGAAGATTAGAAGCAAGTTGGAAGATGTGGAGTATGTGACATTAATCCTGATTAAGGGTGTGAACATCCCAATCAAGGATTAGTTAGACTAATCTAGATTAGAAGAAGGTTATGGAGGATGTGACAATGAGAGAGAAAAGGAAGAATTTAAAATTGATTTCCAAAAAGGTTAAATGACTAAATTAAATAAATTGATAAATTTATTTAATTTAGAGAGGAAAGGAGGAAAGGTAAAGTATTTAATTATTGAATCAAATACTTTAGGAACCTTAGGAAAAATGAGGAATATTAATTAAATAAATCATTTAATTAATATTGATGGAATAGACGAGTAAAGGATACGGATTTGACCATGTGGGAGTTGTCAAATTTGGATGTCTACATTTTTCCCCTCTTTGAGATGGTGCTACAAAGTAGCATCATTTCAAAGAAGATTAAAAGATGAGACCAAGAAGAAGGTGGTTAGATTGGAAAACATGCCCCAGTCATCAAAGGAGTGACTAGGAAGAAAGATGATGGGGGTTAAAGATGAAGATTAGGGTTTGAGGATACTCCCTCGAGAGGACATGTAGGTTCAAGAGAACACGGGTGTGCTCTCAAAATGGATGTGACGATGAAAGGGTAAATGAGGAAGAGGATACAAAGTGATGGATAAGAGAGGATGATAAGTGATAGGAGATTGGGAATCAAAAATGGATTTAAGAACAAAGGTGATGTTTCCCCAGTCAAGCTACAAGCCGAAATGGGTTGATGCTGGATGGAGTGTTGTCAATGAGGGAATGATATATCCTGAAACAACATGAGGATAGGGAAGGATACATCCCGATGAAAGTGTTGTTGATGAGGGAAGGATACATCCTGAAACAACACCAAAGGATAGGGAAGGATACATCCCGATGGTGATGATAAGAGTGTTGTTGATGAGGGAATGATACATCCCAAAACAACACAAAAGGATAGGAAAGCTAACATCTCGATGATGATGACAATGATGATGATTGGATCAAGGCTTGTAGCAAGGCTCAGAACAAGACCAAGGATATGATTAGATGATTTGTGCTAGATTGAATGGATGAGGATGGGATTGAGGTGTGAGATGGATGAAAGGAATAAAAATGATGGGGGACAATATGCTTAGAATAACCAATCTATATTATTCTAAGAAGATTGAAGAGGTGAGGATAATCATGAGAAGAAAGGGAGATGGGGGGATGAATGTTTGCACAACCAAAATCATAGGTCATGGTTTGGATAGAGAAGGAATGGGGGATACATGCAATGCAATGGAATGGAAAATGAAATGCAATCCTAATGTAATTTTCCATTTGCAGAGCACTGATTTTTGCTATAGCATAAGACACAAGACTCCAGGGTTTTGAAAAACCAAGGCCAATTCATGGCTAATGCATAAAACAAACACAAAAAATAAGGAGGCTACCCCAACACCCAAAAGTCGTGATGACTTTGGTCGAGCCAGGTATTAGGATAACCATAAGCACAAAAGGATGCCCCAGTGTATCACAAGACCTCAAGGGTCTTGGTGGGTACTATATGGGACAACCAAGAAGACATTAAACAAAGAAAAAAGATCAAGATATGCCCCTATGTTAACCAATCAAAACACACAATAATATGATAGATCATGGTGGCTTTGATAAGTTGTAATAGTGAGCTCAAATGATAAACAAAAGCCAAAAGTATCAAAAGATCACAATCAATATCAAAACATCCTTTGCCATAGGATCAAGGGGATAGATGGGGTTGATGAGGTTTGTTAGGAAGGATGCATAGTGTTGAGACCGAAGATGGATACTAAATGAAAAGATTGATATGACGTAGGATACTTGAAGCTGATTGAACCTCATGATACTAGTGGACCTCGTTTGTTAAGAGCCAGCTAGATAGGGACATACTTGACGACATGAGACAACGAAAAGACACAAGACATAAGACCGATACACTCTAAATACCTAGGGGCTCAAGGGCCGATCAAATATTAGCCTTTCCTATGTGAGAGTGCAGAGCCCTCGTAGTTCGATAAAAGGCTGACAACCAACCATAGATAAAAGCAAAAAGAGGACAATGGAGACCTCAATGGATGACCAAGACAAGATAGGAAAAAGGATCCCTAGGGATGGATCAAAAGATCAACCTTGCCTACGTGAAAGTGCAGGGGCAACATAGTTCGACAAAAGACCAAAGATAAACAATGGATAAAGGATGATGAGATGACCATGATATGTGGATTAAAAGATGGGACTGATATGATGAGACAAGATAGACCTATTGGATAAGATAGGATGATGGTTATTACATGAAGCTAAGGGATGGGATGGT
>VDFB02278377.1:56078-158087 GCA_007258455.2 Sequoia sempervirens | reverse complement strand
CTATGTGAGTTTGGATTAAGTTTTTGATGAATATTCAGTAGTTTGTGGTTTTTTCTAGATCGTGTTCAATTGAATTTTGTTGTCTAAAAGTTTTGGATTGATTTAAGGAATTAATTATTATGGTTTTTACCATAGGTGTTGGCCAATTTTGTGTTAACACTACATGTGAGGTTTGTGAAAACATCTTGAGATGTGTTTGGATCTATTTTACTCCTAATTAAGGATTTATATAGGTTTCCTTTATTTCTATCTACCATGGGAATGTTTAGGTGCCAACCTATTTTGAATTTGTAAGTGTAATGGATAGTTGTCAAGATTAGAGAAGGTTTTTGAGGATGAGGTTGACTTAAATAAGTGTAATATTGATGTGAGATGTAAGAGAGAAGAAAGATAGATGCGACATCAATGTGAGTGATGTGTGTAATGTGAATTTGAGAAAAAGAAGTGCAATCTTCAAGTATTTGGATTCTTAAAAGTAGTGAGCTAAAGGTGTTTGAAATCATTCAAGCAAGGCTGTGAGATTTTGGAGCATTGTGGTGGATTCCTTATTGCATTGAGAAAGTGTTCTTTGTGTAAATCTTCTCTTCTATCTTCTTGTGTTCTTTCTGTGGTAGTGAGCCTTAGTTGTGACATTTTTTGGACAGTGTGTCCTATTCTAGCAATGAGCCCTTTTGTTCCAGTTTTTTTATTACTTATTGTGAGCAGTGATATTTACCTAGCTTAAATGATGCAAAACAAAATGCTAAAGAAGGAAACAACACTTCAACACCTCAAGATTGGGCTACGTTAAACTCAAACAAAATAAGGATGAAAAACAACATATTTATACCTTGTATGAGTTGCTCCTTGGTTGGCCCTTCAATAGTTGATAAATGTGTGCTCCTTGATGGCAAGAGTGCTAAAAATGGATGCAAAATGATCTAGATGTGATGGGGATTCAAATGAGAGATGTGGGTATTTTGATGGATGAACAAAATGGATGCAAGAGCTTGAGGATTTCACAATGGTGGATGAGAGTATGAGAGTATGAGAGCTGAATGCTTGAAGACTTGAATGTGTTATGACAAAATGAGGCCAAAAATCATCTATTTTAGGGGAAAGGCCTCTAGGGATTTGAACGGTCAATATTTTTCCAACATGGGCAAGATGAAGGGCTGTGGTGAGTTGAGGACTCACAAGCCCTCACATCTTTCCATGTGGAAGATGAGATGTCAAGAGGACATGTGATATGGAGGACATGTGAGGTGGAGGCACTTGCATGTACCTTGGGATGAGAGTGATGGTGACAAGTGAGGAGTCATGGGGATGAGAGAAGTTGTTGGGGGAATAAATGTGAATTTTAAATTCACATGATTGGGAGTACCTTGGGGATAAAACAAGGTTCTCAAGGGTATGTGTAGGATCATCATGGAAAAAATAGGGCCTTAAGTGGCAAAAAAATTAGAAAAATTAGAGTCGGGCAACTTGATGTAAAAATTTGAATAAGCTATCTATATTATTTCAAAATTATGCAAAAATATAATCTGTAGCAAATTAAATGTAGTTTATAAACTACTAGATTTTTATTTTTTTAAATCTATTCAAGGTGAAAATTTGAAATTTCAATCCAGTAGTACTTAAATTTAAGGGAAAAAATAAGAAGTAGGTGTTTGTCTGACAACCCTAACCACAATAAAATGATAATATGTTCTTATAATATTTTAGATATAAGTAGAGGACTCATGTCCCGATATGATGCATATTTTTTTGTAATTTTTTTCCAAGTAAATAATTAATTATGAATTTTTTATTACAAATTTTAAAAAATAAAAAAACTTGTATGTCTGACCACCTTAACTTGGTCAAAACTTCATGAAATTCAGTTCTATTTTTTTAATCCTATAGTATGCAAAGCATAGAAAGTGACACATGTTTCAGATTCAAAAAAAATGATACCATTTTAAATCTATAGATGTTTTTCAATTAGCCTAAAAATCAGTACTTTAGTTGTAATTCAAATAGAAAATGAATTTAATAATCATTTATTAAATTCAAAGTAAAGCATAATTTATATTGGTGGAAAGCTGAGATTCTCCTTTAAAAACCCTTTTCATTTCATCAATTTTGGGTAAAAGAAATTCATCAACCATATACCCTACACATACCCATCATATCACCACTTTTTGGCCCATCATGATCCTGCACATACCCTCAAATAGGTAAGTACTTGTCCTCATGTGAGTGATGTGACAAGTGAGGACTTCTAGAACTCCTAACAACTTGCATGGGGAAGAGGAGAGTCTTGGAGGGATAAATGTGAATTTTTAATTCACATGGGGAAGACGGTCTAGGCTAAATGTTGAAATTGTGAAGGTTGACCAAAAATGTATGCTAAGTGTAGTAAAGGCAATTAGATTAAGGTTGTGCAAACAGGTGATTAAGAAGATTAATGGAAGATTAGAAGCAAGTTGGAAGATGTGGAGGATGTGACATTAATCCTAATTAAGGGTGTGAACATCCCAATTGAGGATTAGTTAGACTAATCCAGATTAGAAGAAGGTTATGGAGGATGTGACAATGAGAGAGAAAAGGAAGAATTTAAAATTGATTTCCAAAAAGGTTAAATGACTAAATTAAATAAATTGATAAATTTATTTAATTTAGAGAGGAAAGGAGGAAAGGTAAAGTATTTAATTATTGAATCAAATACTTTAGGAACCTTAGGAAAAATGAGGAATATTAATTAAATAAATCATTTAATTAATATTGATGGAATAGACGAGTAAAGGATACGGATTTGACCATGTGGGAGTTGTCAAATTTGGATGTCTACATTTTTCCCCTCTTTGAGATGGTGCTACAAAGTAGCATCATTTCAAAGAAGATTAAAAGATGAGACCAAGAAGAAGGTGGTTAGATTGGAAAACATGCCCCAGTCATCAAAGGAGTGACTAGGAAGAAAGATGATGGGGGTTAAAGATGAAGATTAGGGTTTGAGGATACTCCCTCGAGAGGACATGTAGGTTCAAGAGAACACGGGTGTGCTCTCAAAATGGATGTGACGATGAAAGGGTAAATGAGGAAGAGGATACAAAGTGATGGATAAGAGAGGATGATAAGTGATAGGAGATTGGGAATCAAAAATGGATTTAAGAACAAAGGTGATGTTTCCCCAGTCAAGCTACAAGCCGAAATGGGTTGATGCTGGATGGAGTGTTGTCAATGAGGGAATGATATATCCTGAAACAACATGAGGATAGGGAAGGATACATCCCGATGAAAGTGTTGTTGATGAGGGAAGGATACATCCTGAAACAACACCAAAGGATAGGGAAGGATACATCCCGATGGTGATGATAAGAGTGTTGTTGATGAGGGAATGATACATCCCAAAACAACACAAAAGGATAGGAAAGCTAACATCTCGATGATGATGACAATGATGATGATTGGATCAAGGCTTGTAGCAAGGCTCAGAACAAGACCAAGGATATGATTAGATGATTTGTGCTAGATTGAATGGATGAGGATGGGATTGAGGTGTGAGATGGATGAAAGGAATAAAAATGATGGGGGACAATATGCTTAGAATAACCAATCTATATTATTCTAAGAAGATTGAAGAGGTGAGGATAATCATGAGAAGAAAGGGAGATGGGGGGATGAATGTTTGCACAACCAAAATCATAGGTCATGGTTTGGATAGAGAAGGAATGGGGGATACATGCAATGCAATGGAATGGAAAATGAAATGCAATCCTAATGTAATTTTCCATTTGCAGAGCACTGATTTTTGCTATAGCATAAGACACAAGACTCCAGGGTTTTGAAAAACCAAGGCCAATTCATGGCTAATGCATAAAACAAACACAAAAAATAAGGAGGCTACCCCAACACCCAAAAGTCGTGATGACTTTGGTCGAGCCAGGTATTAGGATAACCATAAGCACAAAAGGATGCCCCAGTGTATCACAAGACCTCAAGGGTCTTGGTGGGTACTATATGGGACAACCAAGAAGACATTAAACAAAGAAAAAAGATCAAGATATGCCCCTATGTTAACCAATCAAAACACACAATAATATGATAGATCATGGTGGCTTTGATAAGTTGTAATAGTGAGCTCAAATGATAAACAAAAGCCAAAAGTATCAAAAGATCACAATCAATATCAAAACATCCTTTGCCATAGGATCAAGGGGATAGATGGGGTTGATGAGGTTTGTTAGGAAGGATGCATAGTGTTGAGACCGAAGATGGATACTAAATGAAAAGATTGATATGACGTAGGATACTTGAAGCTGATTGAACCTCATGATACTAGTGGACCTCGTTTGTTAAGAGCCAGCTAGATAGGGACATACTTGACGACATGAGACAACGAAAAGACACAAGACATAAGACCGATACACTCTAAATACCTAGGGGCTCAAGGGCCGATCAAATATTAGCCTTTCCTATGTGAGAGTGCAGAGCCCTCGTAGTTCGATAAAAGGCTGACAACCAACCATAGATAAAAGCAAAAAGAGGACAATGGAGACCTCAATGGATGACCAAGACAAGATAGGAAAAAGGATCCCTAGGGATGGATCAAAAGATCAACCTTGCCTACGTGAAAGTGCAGGGGCAACATAGTTCGACAAAAGACCAAAGATAAACAATGGATAAAGGATGATGAGATGACCATGATATGTGGATTAAAAGATGGGACTGATATGATGAGACAAGATAGACCTATTGGATAAGATAGGATGATGGTTATTACATGAAGCTAAGGGATGGGATGGTTATCCAAAGCAACAAAAGATGAATTGGGATGATGATATGAAAAAGAGATGAGTGATGAAAAGTGATAGGAGATTGGAAAGATGTGTGAAAGAAGTGGGAGGGATAATGATAAGATAGATGACATTGAGTTGCATGGAGGGAGGCCTATAGCCAGATACCAATGACAAGGGATTATGAGAAGCGATGAGGATAGAGATGAAGAGATGGATAGATAAAGATAAGGAGATGGAAAGATGCTAGGATGGATGTATAGAGGAATAAGGATTTGGATGGATAGGAAGATAAGGATGGGGAGATGGAAGGGATGCTATGATGGATGGATAGAGGGATAAGGAGGAGGGATAGGAGGGATTGTTGTGAAGGATAGGAAGATAAGGATGGGGAGATGGAGGGGATGACATTATGGATGAATGATGTCTCCAAGGACTATGTCACAAAGGAAGTAGATGCCCCCACTCTAGATATTTCATGTGTGATGAGGGAGGAGGGACGAAAGACGAGTGGATGGAAAGATAAAGGAGATGAATGGAGGAGGATATGATGGGTGGATAAAGTAGGGATATGGATGTAGATAGGATGCATGGATACATAAGGGATACTAATGGTAGCATGCCAGGTGGACAAAGAAAGTAGATGGATGTGGATAAGAAATTGGATAGTGTATGGATGAAGGGAATGTATACCAAGAGGTTTCCAAAGCATGGATATATAGGTTCCCCTATCTTTATCAAGATCACAAGAAGGATGGAGAGGTTGGAGATAGATGGGATATGATGGGTAGGATGTGGGAGATAGGAGGGATGGAGGATATGGATGAATGGGATGTATAGTAGGAAGTTGCTCCCAAGTGTGGTAGTAACGAGATGGGGGGTTTACACATGACACCTGTTTTCCAGGTTTTCATCATGGTACTTATCCAAGGCGCTTTTTTTCCAAGTTTTCACCATTGGACGAATTTTTCTCTTTACTTTTTTTTGGTTTTTTTGAATTTTTTTGTCTTTTGTGGATTTTTTGGTTTTCTTGGATAGTTAAATTTTTGGATTTTTTGATAGAATGTGGATGGAGATGGATAAAGAAGGAAATGGATGTGGATAAGTGGATTTACAAGACATGTGATAAGGATATGGATGGACTCAAGCATCAAGTTGCATACGAGGTATTAAGAGCCCATGTGTGAAGTGACTATTTGATGTTGGTATAACCTTATTAGGATAAATGGATTATGCAAGAGGATGGATTAAAGGGAGTTGATGTAGGATATAGGTGGGATAATGGATGGGATACATAAAAGTGTATGGATGGAATGATGGGGTAGGTGTGTGATGGGGAGATGTGTTCAGGACCAACATTGGCACATATGGTGGTGGATGTGAAATGATAGGAGTATTAATGGATGGATGATGTGGGGATAATGGGGGAGATGGGATAGTGTATTTTGGGACATAAGGACCCAAAAAATATTTAGGAGATGGAAGGGGTGTATGATTATATTTTGGATTGGCAACTTTGGATGTTGTTACAAATTTTTCATTTGAAGGAATTGCATCTTTTTTCTTTGAGATCCACATGGTTTTTCTCTTTGCTTTGGTGGGCCTTTGTGGCCTGTGGGTTTGATTTGGATTTTGGATTTAATTTTTCTTTTCTTCAACATGTCATTTGAAGGGGACATGAGGAGCTTTAGATTCATGTGGATGTTTAGATTTATGCACTTTTACTTTAGCATCCAAAGTGATTTTAATAGGAATGGGATGGGTGTAAGGAGAAGGATGATGTGGAGTGATGGAGGTTGGATTTTTGGGATGATATGTGGATGGAGGATGTGTGGGTACATGCCTTTGTTGATCCTAATTAGGGAACATGAGAGTGAGATGTTTATGATGGGTGACATGGATAGGTGATTGGTGGATGAAAAGGATGGGATGGAGAAGGTGATTGTGGGGTATAAGGGCCTAAAATGGACTTAACAGTTGGAGGATGCGTGATAGTGGATGGAGGGATATAAGGACCCAAAATATATGGAGTAAACGAAGGATGGGAGATGGTGGATGGAGGAACATAAGGAACCAAAATGGATGGCTGTTCTGAGGTGATACGATGGAGGGGGGATGGTAGAAAATGGTTTTGTGGAGTAACATGAAGAGCCTATTATGCTTTTGGAGGAGGCTCATTGAGGATGTATAGAGGTTGTACCAACATTTTTTAATTGTGAGTCTTGCGAGATATATCCAAGAACTTGTGTACGTGGATTTTCTTTGACATGGATGGGCTCTAAAATACCTTGCTCATGAAGGCCTAAACCTTTTCCTTGATAATTAATGATCTTGAGCATTCACTCTATAGTAGGATGCTTGTTGTTTTGGAAACATGATGTGATTACATTATTAGGTGGAGGAGGATGGGTGGTGTATATGCTTGGTTCCTCATTTGTAAGGAAACCACCAAAAATGAATGTGAGAGTATCGAGGGAATCTAAAAGTGGTACAGGGATAGTGGGATGAGACGATGATGGGGAAACAACATCTTGATTGGGAGGAGTGAGTGGTAAGGTATTAGGAGAGGGATTAGGTGATATGATAGGATCTAGATTTGTGGCAACAGGTGATAAGGGCTCCTGAAATGGAGCGATGGGATCATGAGTGTTGAGTGGATCATGGGATGGAATGGATGAGGGATTATGATCTTGAGGTGGACTAGGTGGGATGGCAGGATCTTGATTGGGAGAAATGAGTGGTAAGGGCTCGTGTGATGGAGTGATTGGATCTTGAGTGACAAGGGGATCATGGGCTGAAGTGGATGAAGGAATGTGATCTTGAGGTGGACTAGATGGGATGGCAAGATCTTGATTGGGGGAAGAGGATATGTTGGTATGCTTTAGATCAAGCTCTTGGAATGACTCATTGTTTGTGGGTGGCATGATGATGGAGTGTTGGAGGGAACCTTCAAGTGGGGGAGATGGAAGGATGGAGGATTCATGAAGTTCATGGGAATGGATTTCGATGATACTAGGAGTGGGAGGAGTGGATTGGACATAAGCATCTTCATTGGACTAAGTGGATCTAGGAGTAGAAGATGGTGATTGGGTTTGGTTATCTTCGATGGGCTCGACGACTCTTAGAGTAGGAGGTGGGGGCTCAATGGATTCAATAGATTTTATGGTTTTAGTGGTTTGAGTGGTGTTATGGGTTGTAACAACAATGACAGGTGTGGGATGGAGAAGGGTCTCATCACTAATGACAGTGGATGATAGAGTAGGATGGCATGGGTCCATGACTTCATGATGTGGAGTTAGGTATGTCTTCTTTGTCATGAGTCCTTGGAGAACTTCTGGAGTGAGAATCATGCATATTCTAGGCTTAGTTGGGGTGGTAGGAGTGGATGAAGGATTAGGGATTGGTGGAGGACTAGGATTATGGATTGGTGGACTAGGATTAGATTGAGGAATGAGACTAGATGGAGGAATAGGAGTAGATGGAAGATTAGGATTGGATGGAGGGTTAAGGTAAGAATATTGTGATAGTAGATTAGAATAGGAAGATGTGGATGGTGGATTGATGTTGGAGGAAGTAGATGGGGAATCAAGATAGGGATATTGGGATGGTGGATTAAGATGGGAAGATTGGGATGGTGAAGTAGGATAGGAAGACATGGATGATGGATTAGGACAATAGGATATGGGTGGTGGATTGCAATAGAGGTATTGGGACAATAGATTAAGATGGGAAGATTGAGATGGTGGATTAAGATAGGAGGATGTGGATGGTGGATTAGGATAGGAAGATGTGGATGTTGGATTAGGATAAGAAGGTGTGGATGTAGGGTAAGGATAGAAATATGTAGATGTTGAATTAGGATAGGAAGATGTGGATGTTGGATTAGGATAGGTTGATGGGGGGTAGGATTAAAATAAGGTGTGAATGCAGGATTAGGATGGGAAAACTGGTAAGGAGGATTAGGATAGGGGGACATGGATGGGGGATTGTAATAGGAGTATTGGGATGGTAGATTAGGATGAGAAGATTGGGATGATAGATTGGAAGAAGAGGATGTGAGTTTTGGATAAGAAAATGACGTGGATGAAGGGTATGATGAATATGCAAACTGGGAAGATACTGGATATCCTTTGTTAGAGGTAACATAGGGAGCATTATTAGGCATGGATGAAGGCGTAATGGGATGGTGTGGACAAATGATTAGAGTTTGGAAAGTGGTTCGGGAAAGGTTAGTAGAAATGATAGTATCAAGGAGATCTATGTCATATACCTGTTAATCAACAAGACTCTCATTATCATCATCAACGTAATTAGGATCCCCCTTGACTACTATTTTTGGTTGCATTGGTGAAGGATAAGGATTCATGATGTTAGATTAGAGGGATAGGGATTGAAAAGATGGGAACAAATGATTAGAAGGAATGAAAATGGGATTAAAGGATAAAGAGGATGGATTTGAAGAAGATGGAGGAATGGATCTTAAGATTTGTTTCAATATTAGAAGATCTTGGATGTAGATGGACTAAAGCTCAGATTGGGATTGGATTAAAGCTCAAATTAGGATTGGATTGAAGCTTTGAGTAGGATGTCTGGAGGATGTTATGGGATTTATTTTAAACCAAGTTCAGGGGTTTAACTAGATGACATAAGGTGCTGACAATCGAATTTTTCCAAATTTGGTAGTTTTAAAAAATTATCAATTTTTTCCATTTTAGGTAAATGCACAGGCATATCTTTGAGAGTCCAGATTTTTCCCAAAAACTTCCTAAAACTAAGGTAGAATGAATTTCCAACTAACATCCTAAATCTGAGACATGCATTCTGAGTTATTAACAAAAATGATTTTTCAAAAATTGAAAAAAACACTAAATTACGATTTTGAGGGTCAAGATGAAAGTTTGAAGCCACGAAAATGTGTCAAAATAGGGGCCAAATGATTGAGGGTCAATTGAGAAATTCACATGCCACCTCATAATGCAACCATCCATAAAATTTCAGCCCAAAAAAACACCCAAGGCAAAAGTTATGGCATTTGGAAGTTTCTGCATAGAAATCAAAACCCCTAAAACAAAGTCTAAGTGATTGGTATGGATGATTTGATGATGGATATGGACTCTAATGATTTTTTAAGAGGTAATTATGTGATTCAGATGATGAAACGATGACTTTGGGAGAATGCAGATGGATTGAAATGCAGATTACGGATGAACAAAATATGCAAATGACTGGATGAAGGTTAGGTTCGCCTATCTATGGGTCAGGTTCACCTATCTGTTGGGTAGGTTCACCTATCCACTGGGCAAGTTCACTTATCTACTAGGAAAGGTCACCTATTTGGGCAGGTTTTCCTATCCACTAGGCAAGGTCACCTATCTACTAGGTAGGTTCACTTATTTGTTCGGTGGGTTCACCTATCCACTGGGAAAGGTCGCCTATCTGCTCTGCTGGGTAGGTTTTCCTATCTAGTGGGCAAGGTCACCTAACTGTTGGGAAAGTTCACCTATTTGCTGGGCAGGTTCGCCTATCCACTGGGAAAGGTTGCCTATCTGTTGCGTAGGTTTTCCTATCTACTGGGCAAGGTCACCTATCCACTGGGCAAGGTCAAGGTCACCCAAGTTCAGGTTAGGGTCAGCCAAGTCAGTTTTCAGACTTGTCTAAATCAGAAAAAGGGCAAGCAGATTGAAAAAATGGGAAAACAAACCTTGGGAACAAGCCAATGGACTATCAAAATGGGGAAGCAGACGATCAAAATGGGTAAAAAAATGCTCAGAACAAGGAGATAGATGCTTGGAATGAGGAGATGGATGCTCAGAACGAGGAGACAGATGCTCAAAATGGGAAAATCGATGCTCGGAACAAAGAAATGGATGCTTGAAATGACAAAACGAATGCTTAGAATGAGGAAACAGAGGCTAGGAATGAGGAATAGATACTCAAAATGAGGAAACAAATGCTCAAAACAAGGAGATGGATGCTCAGAATGGGAAAATGGATGCTTGGAATAGAGAAACGGATGTTCAAAATGAGGAAATGGATGCTCAGAACGAGGAGACAGATGCTCAGAACGAGGGGACAGATGCTTGGAAGGGGAGACAGATTCTCAAAACAAGAATACAGATTCTCATAACAGGAAAACAGACCCTCAGAATGGGCAAACAAAAGATTAGAATGACGAAATAGACACTCAGAATGATTGAACAGAAGGTGAAATTGGCTGTTCAGGGTGCAAAATTGCCCAACTTGGGGTAGGGTTGCCCAAGTATGGGGAAGGTTTTCCCAACTTGGTGAAATTGTTATTTTTATGGGTGTTTGACTGACAGAGGGAATTCGCCCTTGTTTAGGGTAGGTTCACCCCTATTTAGGGCAAGGTCGCCCCTCTCTAGGGTAGGGTCACCTATTTAGTGAAAGCTGGACAATTCTAATAGAAAAATACTAGGAAATGACTGAGACAGAAGGCAAGGTCACCCCTGTTCAATATACTTGAACTTGACTAGGATGAAAACAACTATGGTAAAGAACCAAAAACATAGCAAACAACAAGCAGTAGATAAAGGCTAACTTGAATGAACAAAAATTCATTGGTTTTGCACCAAAAAGATAATTCAAGCATCACAATCCTAAGAATAGTAAGAGGGTTATGCCAACTGTTGAAGTTGTCAAATCCAACTTCTGAGTCCAAGAACACCTGCATGCAAGAATACCTATCACAGGGAAGAAAAAATGGAGAAAGAGAGAAAAAGATGTTTTGCTCTGTGAAAATTGAAAACTATGTTCTCAACAATTGAATTAGCATAATTACATAAAACATCAATCCTTAAGAAAGGAGATCAACAAAACCCTAAAAGGATAATACATTTAATAATTAATATAATTATTAAATGTCTTATTATGCAAACTAAGGTGAAATGTTAAGAAGGAGATAAAGGTAATTTAATTAACATGATTAAATTTAAACCTTTACTCTAACACCCCCCCTTAAGATGAGCAAAAGTGCAGCTACAAACATATGCAAGAAAGCAAAGGTAACTACAATGCAAGAAAGTAAACTTGGGTCCCGGCAACAAGGCCAGATAAGGTACCCAATTACAACCAAATCTCTGTAAAGTGGAGAAATAGAGAAAACCTCATGGGAAAAACTCTACTCCAAAAAGAGAAGAAAGCATGCTAAAAAAAACATGAAAGAAGGAAGGAAGGCCTCACTGAGACCCCCCAAGGACAACTTCCTTCACCCCAAGCATGGAGCGCAACTGAAGATAGCGCGGCGATGCCAAAGGTTTAGTGAAGATGTCTGCAACCTGCTCCTCTGTAGGAATGTACTCCAAGATGAGAGAACCATCCTGAATCAACTGCCTGATGAAGTGCATGTGGATTTCAATGTGCTTAGTCCGCTGATGCTCCACTGGGTTGCGAGAAATATGAATGGCACTCTGATTGTCACACCAAAGCATAGTGGGACTATCAGGAGGAAACCCAAACTCTACCATCAACTGTCGAAGCCATAAAACCTCCTGACTAGCTAACACTGCTCCTCGATACTCAGCCTCTGTAGATGATAATGCAATAGTAGACTCTTCTTGCAAGACCATGTAATAGGACCAGAACCAAGGCAAAAAACAAAGCCAGAAGTAGACTTTCGTTCATCGACATCACCAGCCCAATCTGAGTCAGTAAAGCCAACAATGTGAGGGGATCCTGATGTGTAGTGAATGCCATAATGAGTGGTGCCCCGAATGTACCTCAAAATACGTTTGGCTGCTTGCCAATGACTCTCATGTGGATCATGTGAGAATCGAGAGACAAGGCCAACCGCAAAGGAAAGATCAGGACGTGAGTGTGTCAGGTACAACAAACTGCCAACCAACTGTCTATACAGAGTAGAATCCATAGAAGAAGTAGTACAAGTGGAAGACAAGACAACACCTGACTGAAAAGGTGTGGGGGCAGGCTTGCAATCAAGCATGCCAAAGTGCTGGAGCATAGTAAGAGCATACTTCTGCTGAAATAAGGAAATCCCATCCGAAGACTGAATAACCTGCAGGCCCAAGTAATAGTGCAAAAGTCCAAGATCTGTCATCTCAAACCACTCCATCAAAGCTCGTTGAACATCCTGAATCATGGAAGATGAGCTACCTGTAATGATGAGATCATCGACATATAGCACAAGAATCAAAAGATCACCCTCCTGACGCCAAATGTACACTGTGTGATCAGAATGGCAATGTGTGAAGTGAGTGGAAAGCAAAAAAGAGTCCATCTTCTCATACCAAGCCCGAGGGGCTTGTTTGAGACCATACAATGAACGCCGAAGTCTACAAACCAAAGAAGTGTCCTGCACAAAACCCTGAGGCTGCTCCATATAGATCTCCTCATGTAGGTCACCATGCAAGAAGGCACTCTTCACATCCATCTGAAACACTGACCATCCCTGTGAAGCTGCAAGTGAAAGTACAAAGCGAATAGAATTCATCTTAGCGATAAGGGCAAAGGTCTCGGAGTAATCAATACCCTCCACCTGAGAAAAGCCCTTCGCAATAAGATGAGCCTTATACTTATCAATAGAACCATCTGCAACATACTTGGTACGGTACAACCACTTGCACCGAACCAACTTTCTTCCCTTAGGAAGAGGACAAAGATCCCAAGTATGATTCTTCATCAAAGAAGAATACTCCTCATCCATAGCCATATCCCACTCAAGGTGACCTGTCGCCTCTGAAAAATTTTGAGGATCATCCAAAATGGCATGACTCAAAAGACTAGAACCAGATGTCTGAGCACGAGTACGACGAGTATCTGAAGGATCACCTGCCAAAGAACCAGCTGCATCAACAGTGACACGGGCCCACCTAGGCAAAGACGGAGCACCTAGTGGTGGTGGAGATGGTGGACCATCATCTACCTCATCCTCAAGAGATAAGTAATCCTCAAGTGATGAAGAGGGAGGAGTAGGCAATGAGCGAGAAGCTGGTGATGGAGAATCCATCTGAGGATAGCGCTCATCAAACTGGACATCTCGCCGAAACAAGACCTCTCTGGAATCAAGATCAAACAACCTATACGCCTTAACATCCTCACAGTAGCCAACAAATATGAGTGGTCGGCTCTTCCTCTCCATGGCTTTCCTCTGAGCATCAGGAATAAATGCCCAAGCCTCAATACCAAAAACTCGAAATGTAGAAACATCAGGCTTGACATGGGTCCAAGCCTCCTCAGGAGTCATATGTCACAATGCCTTATGAGGCATCTGATTCTGAATATAATTGGCACAATTGATTGCCTCAGCCCAGAATGAAGAACTCATAGCTCGAGACTATATCATACAATTTGTCATCTCCCGTAAGGTTCTATTCTTTCTCTCAGCGACACCATTCTGCTGAGGGGTGTAAGGGACAGTAAACTGATGTTGTAAACCATGCTCAGTGCAAAAATCTGTAAAAGCCTGATTAACATATTCCCCCCCATTATCTGTGCGTATCCTCCTGATAGAAAGTCCAGATTGCTTCTCCACAAATGTCTTAAAAATCCTGAATGAGTCAAAGACATCAGACTTGTACTTAAGAAAGTACACCCATGTACGTCTGGAGAAGTCATCAATAAAGGTGAGCACATAGCGGGCCCCTGAAAAAGAAGGAGTCAGAAAGGACATAAGATCACTGTGTACCAACTCTAGGGGTGCCCTAGCACGAGTGGCTCGACCCTTCGGAAAAGGATCTCGATGATGTTTGCCAAGAACACAACCTCGACATACACCATCAGTACAAGAAATCTGTGGGAGCCCAATCACAAGTGCCTGAGTACTCATCTGCTGTAAATATCTGTAATTGACATGGCCAAAACACTCATGCCAAAGCATGCTCACTGAATCTGCATGTGCAATAAGAGAAGAACCAACAGTGTCTAAACTCTCAAAGCCATCAAATCTGTATAAGCGAGATGCAGAATCCACACTCCCAGTAGCCACAACCAAGTCAGGATCATGAAGGTCTCGAATAACCACATCATGTGGTGAGAACTCAACTGTCTTACCAGAGCCAGAGTGGAAAATCTGATAAACAGATAGAAGGTTTGTCAAAATTTCAGGAACTAGAAGCACATCCTGAAGACAACCACCATCCAATGAAACAGTACCTGAACCCTGAACTAAAAGTTGTACGGAGTCACCAACTGCAATCTGTGAAGTAGCACTATGAGCAAGTGCAGTGACTAAATCCTGTGAGTGTGAGATATGGTGTGAAGCACCAGAGTCAATAATCCATGTGGATCCTGAAGAAGAGGCTCGTGCAGAAAGAGCATGACCTTTCCTCGTGGATGGAGAAGGAGGCTGAGGTGAGGAAATATGATGCTGCTGCATGGCTTCCTCCAAAGCCTCTAATCATTTCCAACAGCTAGAAACTGGATGTCCTTCCTTGCCACAGAAACTACAAGGATCACCTGGATTCTTCTTTGTCTTGGAGGAAGACTCACCAGACTTAGAAGATTTACCCTGTTTAGGAGTGGATTGTGGTTTTGAATTTGTTTTAGGTGGTGGCTTGGAGGAACTCTCACTGCCAACTGAATCTGTCTTCGGCTTCTATTTCTGCTTCTGTTTCCCTTGGGATGGCTGAGCAACCAATGCTTTATTCTTTGATCCAGGAAGAGTATCCAACTGTGTGAGCTTGGCTTGCTCTCGTGTCAATCGATCACAGAATACCTCAAGAGAAGGCATGGTAAAATGTGGACCCAAAGCATCCATGGTGGAATAGAAGGTAGAAGAGAAAATTTGGAAGGATCCTCGAAGCTTAGATAGAATCAGGTAAATACACTCAGTATCTGTTTTGTTTTTACCACAACCCTGTAACAAAGATCTGAGAGATTTGAATTTCATCAGGAAATCCTCAATAGAAGGAAAGGAATCAGGTACCAAAGTGGTCAATTCTGCCTCAATCTGAAGTGCTCGAAACTGATTAATGGTGCCAAAGAGTGTTTCAAACTTCAACCACATAGCTCGTGGAGTTGCACAACCCTCGAGATGAAAAAGAAGATTGTCTAAAACATGCAAGGATAACAATCCCATGGCCTCATCCTTCCTGTTCCTGTGTTGAAAGATCTCAAATTGACGTTGCAACTGAGGTTGAACATCATCCAAACATGACCATAAACCTTTGGACATGAGAAGTCTTGTCATTTGTGCCTTCCAGGTATGATAATTGTGTGGGGAAAGACGCTCAACCGAAGAAGAGTCTGCCATTAAACCCTGCACCTGTGTCTGCTTATTTTTTTATTATTATGTGATTTTTCAGAATAGACAGAAGATGCAGAAGGGTTTGATTGTTTTGAGAGTTTTGGTGTTCTGGTTTTCTGATGGAAAATACAGAAAGCAAGAAAAAAACACCCCCCACAATACGAGAACCCAAACCCTAGTACAATTTTTAAAGCTGAAAAGCTTGAGAAAGCAAAAAATGCTTCAGACAAAATTTTGTGTACCTGGTAAATTTTTGATGAAAAAAATTTATTGTTCTGGAAAGATCATGAGAAGAGCTTTCCGACGCCTACTCGTTTGCGAAAAACGGAGTCCATGTGCAAAAGATATGGCTCCGGGAATGCAAAAAAAGTTCTGACTTTGACAGGAAAAAACGACTGAAAAATGGCAAAGTCAGAAAAAATATCCTTGATCAATTAGATCGGGCTCGGAACCAGCTTTCCAACGCCTATTTCCATTCAAAAATCCGAGCTAAAACTAGCAAGATACGCCCGATTTCGTGAAGGTAGCTGCAAAAAGGTTTTTAAAAAATTACATAGCCCTCAAGGGCTAAGGACTTTGGCACCTGGGCGCGGGCACCGGTCACATGAAAGGCCCCCAGGGGCTGGAGGCCGGTGGTCGGTGCTGGCGGTTTGCCGCTGGCGGTTACCGCTAGCGGTGACCGCAGTGTCGGCGGCTCGGCGGTGCCGCCGGGCGGCGCACCGGCGGCGCTGCCAATTATAACGGGCGGCGCGAAAAATAAAACCAAAAATTGTGTTTTTTTTTTTCGATTTTCACCTCGTAAATCGTGCCCTGAGGCCGTACGGCCTTGGGGCCTAAAAAAATTTGCCTCCTGGTGCAAGTGTGCTCACATAGGGCATGCCATATATGAAAATATGGGTTTTTGGGCACTCTGAATCCAACCGTGAGGTCTGTTTGAGCCCAAAATGCACCCAACAAAAGTAGTAACCCAGATCCACACAAAAATACCCTGTAAACCTATGAAAGCCAGATCTAACCCTTTCAACCCAAAATTCTTCAAAATCAGGAACAGGCTGCAGCAGGTCTATGCTCTGATACCATGTTGAAGTTGTCAAATCCAACTTCTGAGTCCAAGAACACCTGCATGCAAGAATACCTATCACAGGGAAGAAAAAATGGAGAAAGAGAGAAAAAGATGTTTTGCTCTGTGAAAATTGAAAACTATGTTCTCAACAATTGAATTAGCATAATTACATAAAAGATCAATCCTTAAGAAAGGAGATCAACAAAACCCTAAAAGGATAATACATTTAATAATTAATATAATTATTAAATGTCTTATTATGCAAACTAAGGTGAAATGTTAAGAAGGAGATAAAGGTAATTTAATTAACATGATTAAATTTAAACCTTTACTCTAACTAGGATGAAAAAGGAAACTAGGGATTCATCAATATATGCATAGTACATGAGGCACAACCATGAACACCAACCCATCTACAAGCATGAGTCGGGAACCCCAGTGAGGTATTGAAGGCTTGGACCAACTCTTCACATTTTATCTAGGTATCACCCTAGCTTCGACACTTTGCTAGATACGACATGACTGGATTAGGGTACAAAATTTTCTCTCCCCCCTTTATATACCCCGCTGATACATGTGGTTGAGATCATCCCTTGGGGTGATGAAATCCCTAAGCAAGTCTCGCTAAAAAGAGAACACTAAATGTCTTTGGCTACTCCCCAAGCTCACACAAAGTGCAAGGGGAAAATTTGAATGATGTAGTGCACCTTTGGATGACACAAAAGACTTTCAAATACAACAAATAGTATGTTGAATCCCCCTAATTAGATCTATGTGCCTAGATTAATAAGCAAAAATGACCAACAAACTAAACTAACAAAGCTGGGAACAATCATTTTGCAAGAAAAGTATTAGTAGTTTTGATCTTCAATCTTTGAAAAGTGTGAAACAAGCTACACAAATGTTATGGAAAACATGCACACTCAAAGACAAGACGAGTTAGGGGGTCAGTATTAAGAAAACAACAAGAAATAGACTCCGAAAATGAAGCTAGGTCACTGTTTTACATCATAGACACCTCTGTCTGGGCAGGGTCGCCCCTATTTAAGGTAGGTTCGCCCCTGTGAAAGTCAGGTTTTCCCCTCTCTAGGGCAGGTTTTCCCCTCTTTGGGGCAGCATACTTGTCTGGAAAACTAAAGGCAGATTCTTTGTTTTTCACAAATGGGTGATTTTGCAAGGTAGAATCACCCTTGCTAAGGGTAGGTTTTCCCAAGTTGGGGCATGTTCACCCAACTTAGGGCGGGTTTTCCCCTCTCTGGGGCAAGGTTGCCCAATTGGGGGTGAGGTTGCCTCTGTTATCTACAGAGTCACCTCTCTACAACCTGAACCTGTAAAACATCAAACAACAACAAATGTGAAAAGAAGGGACCCATTTGTGGGTCCCACTAGGCATGCTAGAAATGTGAGCAGTTCTATTTACCTAGCTGAAATGATGCAAAAAAAAATGCAAAAGAAGGAAATGACACTTCAACATCTTAAGATTGGGATACGTTAAACTCAAACAAAATAAAGATGAAAAACAATAGATTTATACATTGTATGAGTTGCTCCTTGGTTGGCCCTTTAATAGTTGATAAATGTGTGCTCCTTAATGGCAAGCATGCTAAAAATTGATGCAAAATGATTTAGATGTGATGGGGATTCAAATGAGAGATGTGGTATTTTGATGGATGAAAAAAATGGATGCAAGAGCTTGAGGATTCCACAATGGCGAATGAGAGTATGAGAGTTGAATGCTTAAAGACTTGAATGTGTTATGAGAAAATGAAGCCAAAAATCCTCTATTTTAGGGGAAAATCCTCTAGGGATTTGAATGGTCAAGATTTTCTAACATGGGAAAGATGAAGGGATGTGGTGAGTTGAGGACTTACAAGCCCTCACATATTTCCATGTGGAAGATGAGATGTCAAGAGAATATGTGATGTGGAGGACATGTTAGATGGAGGTACTTGCAAGTACCTTGGGATGAGAGTGATGGTGACAAGTGAGGAGTCATGGGGATGAGAGAAGTTGTTGGGGGAATAAATGTGAATTTTAAATTCACATGATTGGGAGTACCTAGGGGATAAAATAAGGTTATCAAAAAGGTAAGTACTTTTCCTCATGTGAGTGATGTGACAAGTGAGGAGTTCTAGAAATCCTAACAACTTGCATGGAGAAGAGGAGAGTCTTGGAGGGATAAATGTTATTTTTTAATTCACATGGGGAAGAGGGTCTAGGCTAAATATCGAAATTGTGAAGGTTGACCAAAAAGGTATGCTAAGTGTAGCAAAGGGGATTAGATTAAGGTTGTGCAAACAAGTGATTAAGAAGATTAATGGAAGATTAGAAGCAATTTGGAAGATGTGGAGGATGTGACATTAATCCTGATTAAGGGTGTGCACATCCTAATCAAGGATTAGTTAGACTAATCCAGATTATAAGAAGGTTATAGAGGATGTGACAAGAAGAGAGAAAAGGAAGAATTTAAAATTGATTTCCAAAAAGGTTAAATGACTAAATTAAATAAATTAATATATTTATTTAATGTAGAGAGGAAAGGAGGAAAGTTAAAGCATTTAATTATTGAATCAAATACTTTAGGAACCTTAGGAAAAAAGGAGGAATATTAATTAAATAAATCATTTAATTAGTATTGATGGAATAGATGAGTAAAGGATACAGGTTTGACCATGTGGGAGTGGTCAAATTTGGATGTCTACACTTATATTGTGAGATAATCCTCATTGTGGTTTTTCCCTCATTGGGTTTTCCACATAAATTTGGTGTTCTCTTGTGTGTGCTGTTGTTATTTTAGTTCTCTATTATTTGATATTCATTCTTAAAGATTACAACAAAATAAGGGTTTAATGGATGCATGTGGAATTTCTTACTGTTGAGGTTTTTTATGTTTTGATGAGATACAACTATTTCCCCCCCCCCTCTTAGTTGTCTTGTTCATTCAAAAATTGGTATCAGAGAAAGGTTCCTTGTAATAGAGCTTAACTACTCGAGGTAGATCCAAGATGGAAAACAAGGTCTCTTTGGAATGACCTAGATTTGATGGCACAAATTATACATTCTAGAAGTCAAAGATGGGATGATATTTGGTGTCCCATTGATATGAAATTGAAATTATAGTAAAGAATCGATATGTTGCACCTCAAGATAGTTCAATTATAAATGTAGAGATCAAGGTGTGTGAGATCAATGCTAATGCAAGATTTATTATTGTGAATATTATTTCAAATACTGAATTAGTAAAAGTTATGAGTTTGAAGACTTCTAAAGAGGTTTGGGAGCTCGAAAGAATATATGAAGGAGATGAAAAAGTCAAACAAGCAAAGTTCCAGAATTAAATAAATCATTTAATTAATATTGATGAAATAGATGAGTAAATGATACAGGTTTGACCATGTGGGAGTGGTCAAATTTGGGTGTCTACACTTATACTGTGAGCTAATCCTCATTGGGTTTTCCACATAAATCTGGTGTTCTCTTGTGTGTGATGTTGTTATTTTAGTTCTCTATTATCTGATATTCATGCTTAAAGATTAGAACAAAATAAGGGTTTAATGGATGCATGTGGAATTGCTTACTATTGAGGGTTTTGATGTTTTGAGGAGATACAACTATTTCGCCCCCCTTCTTAGTTGTCTTGTTCATTCAAAAATTGGTATCAGAGAAAGGTTCCTTGTAATAGAGCTTAACTACTCGAGGTAGATCCGAGATGGAAAACAAGGTTTCTTTGGAATGCCCTAGATTTGATGGCACAAATTATACATTCTAGAAGTCAAAGATGGGATGATATTTGGTGTCCCATTGATATGAAATTGAAATTATAGTAAAGAATCGATATGTTGCACCTCAAGATGGTTCAATTATAAATGTAGAGATCAAGGCATGTGAGATCAATGCTAATGCAAGATTTATTATTGTGAATATTATTTCAAATACTGAATTAGTAAAAGTTATGAGTTTGAAGACTTCTAAAGAGGTTTGGGAGCTCGAAAGAATATATGAAGGAGATGAAAAAGTCAAACAAGCAAAGTTCCAGAATTAAATAAATCATTTAATTAATATTGATGAAATAGATGAGTAAATGATACAGGTTTGACCATGTGGGAGTGGTCAAATTTGGGTGTCTACACTTATACTGTGAGCTAATCCTCATTGGGTTTTCCACATAAATCTGGTGTTCTCTTGTGTGTGATGTTATTTTAGTTCTCTATTATCTGATATTCATGCTTAAAGATTAGAACAAAATAAGGGTTTAATGGATGCATGTGGAATTGCTTACTGTTGAGGGTTTTGATGTTTTGAGGAGATACAACTATTTCGCCCCCCTTCTTAGTTGTCTTGTTCATTCAAAAATTGGTATCAGAGAAAGGTTCCTTGTAATAGAGCTTAACTACTCGAGGTAGATCCGAGATAGAAAACAAGGTTTCTTTGGAATGCCCTAGATTTGATGGCACAAATTATACATTCTAGAAGTCAAAGATGGGATGATATTTGGTGTCCCATTGATATGAAATTGAAATGGCAGTAAAGAATCAATATGTTTCACCTCAAGATGGTTCAAGTATAAATGCAGAGATCAAGGCATGTAAAATCAATGCTAATGCAAGATTTATTATCGTGAATATTATTTCAAACACTGAATTAGTAAAAGTTATGAGTTTGAAGAATTCTAAAGAGGTTTGGGAGCTCGAAAGAATTTATGGAGATGAAAAAGTAAAACAAGAAAAGTTGCAGAATTTGAAGGCACAATTTGAGACCCTGCATATGTTTGAAGATGCAACAATCAAAATCTACATGCAGAAAGTTTATGAGCTAGTCAGCACAATGAGAGGTCTTGGTTAACAAGTCAAAGAATCTAAATTGGTAAAGAAATTTCTCAAATATCTTCCTAATTCTTATAGTGAAAAAGTATTTGCTATTGGAGAAATTGTAGATCTTGATACTTATTCTAGAGATTAGATGAATGGTACACTAACTTCTTTTGAAAATATACAAAAGGTCTTGAAAAATGATATAAATGTAGAGATTTCTTTTAAGGCTATGAAATCAGAAAAGGTTAAACATTTAGATAAGTAAGATCTTGATGATGTGGAGGCTAAATTTGTAAGAAGAATGAAGAAGGGCATTGGTAAGTATAAAGGTAAACTACCTTTCAAATGTTTTAGCTATGGTGATATAGGTCATTGTGCTTCAAGATGTTCGAAAAGAGTTGTAAATAATAAGAGTAAGGAGAACAAAGGAAAGATGATTAGGAAAGCTTACTATGTTGGAGAAGATGTTGGTATTTCTGATGATGAATTTTATTATGGAGACTTTGATGAAAATGATTGCTTGTTCTTCGCTATAAAATATTAATCTACTTCTGCTTAGACTTTGAAAGTTTTGTGAAGGAAAATATTTCGAAGAAGGATAACATTGAAGGTACTTTAAATATCTACCTTTCATGTCAAAGATGATAAGAATTACTAGGTTGTTGATAGTGGTTGCTCTAATCACATGACTAGAGACAAAAGTAAGTTTGTTAAACTTGAAAAATATGATGGAGGATTAGTTAAATTTGGAGATGATTCAAGAGCTAAGATTTGTGGAATAGGTTCAATCACTTTTGATGGAAAGCATAATACTAATAATGTTTACTATGTTAAGGGTTTAAGGCATAACCTTTTGAGTTTTGGAAAAATTTGTAGCAAGGGATATAATCTTGTGTTTAAGGGTGAAGCATGTGACAACAAAAAAGGGTCCATAATTACGATTATTGTTGGTAAGAGAATAGATGGAAACATTTACCAGCTTAAGGGTGTTGATGGGAATTGCTTTATGTCTTAGATTAGTGACAGTTGGTTATGACACTCGAGGATGTGTCACATGAATTTTGATCATTTGGAAAGAATTAGTTCACTTCATGTAGTGAGATACCTACCAAGAATCACAAAACCTATCAATGTTGTTTGTGAGAGTTGTCAATTTGGAAAAAAAGAAAGGAGTAGTTTCAAAGGAAAGGAACAATCTATTATTAGACTACATGAATTAGTACATACAAATATTTGTGCTCCTACAAGGGTGAGAAGTCTACAAGGTGACATGTACTTTATGATTTTGATTGATGATTATTCTAGAATGACATGGGTTAATTTTGTTAAGGAAAAATCTGATGCACTAGAAATTTAAATCTATGATTGAGAATGAAATATATTTGAAAATCAAATGCTTGAGGTCTAAAAAAAGGTGGTGAATTCACCTCCAATGAATTTACTGTGTTTTTGTGAAGTTCATGGAATAAAGAGGCATTTGTATGCTCCCATAACTCCTCAGAAAAATGGAGTTGTTGAAAGGAAAAATAGGACTATTCAAGAAGCTGTTAGAAATATGATGGAAGAGGAAAATCTACCAAAAATATACTAGAGAGAAGCGATTCATACTGCTAAAATTTGGGCTGATGCAAGAAGTTGGGTACACAAAAAGCTCAAAAAGTGGAAATGTTTCTGTTGTTTTTCAGAATTTGTCACACTTGGACTGAAAAATTGAGGCACTTCCACAATGAATCTTAAAAAAATTCAGTAATATGAAATTTATCATTTTGAATCTAGTTTCCAAATATGTAAATTATTATAATACCCAGTTTATAGAAATTACATTTTGATAAGGATCTATAAAAACCACTTTTTAAAAGTCCATATTTTTTTACCATACCAAGCAGGTGTACGGACAACACTTTTTGACCCAAATAAAATTATTTTGCCAATTCCTTTTAGGAAAAGAGAGCTAACAACATGAAGTTTGGTCTATATTTTTTTTTGTAATTTTTGGTTGAATATTTTTTTTTTAGTAAATTTTTATTGGCCTTAATTGATGTTTTTTCAAATCAACGTGTACGGACAACATAATTAGACCTAAACAAAAAAAAATTTGACTCTTTTTTTTTTCATTGTGTAGAGAATTGTCTGAAGTTTGGTCCCATATAATTTTTTTTACAAGAAAATCAACCAATAAAAAGTTATTAAAAAACCAAAAAAACCTGATATTTCAAGTTTAAGGACTAGTTTGCTTAGAAATTAATTAAAAAATAGCAAACGTAATCCAATTTTAACAAAAATTATATATTTATAAATTAGACATTGTGTTATCTAATGGGTTTTAATTTTATAGACTCATTCAAAAAAAAAGTCCATCATCTATGTTGTCAAAGTTGGACATTCTTCTTCAATCTGCCTTAGTTTTTTAGTTGCAGGTCAAAGGCTAAGGCTCGGATTGCCAAGCCTTTTCCGAGCCCAAAACCGAGGCAGCATGTGGGTTGGGAATTTTGAATTTAAAAAATGCATACACGTTTTTACAAAACGTGTATGCGTTACAAAATGCATATGTGTTCCTTACTTTCTTGATTATTTAAAAAAATAAATAATTTTTAGAAACGCGTACACGTTTCTAAAAAGTATTTATTTTTTTAAATAATTAATTTTTATGTGTTATAAAATGTGTATGCATTATATAACGCGTACGCGTTTTATAGTGCATACGCGTTTTTTAAGGATCGGGTACCCGATCCTAAACGCATACGCGTTTTTTTAATAACTCATACGCATTTTCTACGATATTTTTTTTTTGGCCGAAACTTCCCCTCTTCGTGTACCCAACTTCTTTCTTTTACGAAATTACATACTTAATAGATTTCAATCCAAAGCTAATAGCACAAAGACTCCCTATGAGTTATGGTATGGAAGGATTCCTACTGTAAAATACTTTAGAGTATTTGAAAGAAAATGTTACATCAAGAGAGATGAAGAAAACATAGGAAAGTTTGATGAAAGGTCTAATGAAGGTATCTTCCTTGGATATTCTACTAGAAGAAAAGCTTACAAATGTTACAAAAAAAGGATAAGAAATATCGTTGAAAGTGCATTTATGTTAAAGTTGATGGAAACTTACATAATTCAATTACAATAGATGGATATGTGTTAGATGAACTTGATTGTAGAGTAGAAGAAGAAAAATTTAATAAGAAGTGTAGAATGAAGAGGAAGAAGCTTTGGAGAAGACCCCTAAGTATGTACACAAGAATCATTTCAAAGAAAAAAATAATTGGAGGAAAAAGGAAAGGTGTAAATTGCAAAGAAGTAAAGCTACCAAAGTTGAGGTAAATTTGTGTTTGTTTTCTAAAGTTGAACCTAAAACAGTGAGTGAAGCATGTAAAGATGAACATTGAATGAAGGAGATGGAAGAAATTATGCAGATAGAGAAGAATCGAACTTGGGAATTGGTTCCTTGACTGGAAAACAAGAAAATAATTGGAACTAAGTGGGTATTCAGAAACAGGTTGAATGAGAATGGAGAAGTTGTAAGAAATAAAGCAAGACTTGTGTGTAAGGGTTACTCACAAGTGAAAGGAATAGAATTTGAGGAGATATTTTCTCCTATGGCTAGGGTGGAAGCTATCAAAATGATTTTGGAATTTGTAGCACATAAGGACTTTAAATTTTATCAAATGGATGTGAAATCTACTTTTATGAATGGTGAATTAGAAGAAGAGGTTTACATGGAACAAATAGAATGATTTCAATTGTCAGATCAACCAGACATGGTGTGTAGATTGAAGAAGGACCTATATGGATTGAAGCAAGCTCCTAGATCTTGGTATGCAAGGTTGGAAAAATATTTGTTATAGCCAGGATTCAGTAAAGGCACCACATATAGTAATCTTTATTTCAAAATTGAGGAAGAAAAAATCTTGATAGTGGTTGTATATGTGGATGATATTATCTTTGGAGGAAATGAAGCTATGTGTAAGAAATTTTCTAAAGAAATGTAGAAAGATTTTGATATGTCAATGTTTGGGGAGATGAATTTATTGAGCTACAAATCAATCACATAGATAAAGGGATTTTCATTTCAGATTCAAAGTATGTCAAAGAGATGTTGAAGAAGTTTAGAATGGATGACTCCAAATAATTATGCACTCCTATGGTGACTAATTGTAAATTGAGCAAAGATGATGATTTGAACCTAAGGTTGATCAGAGAAAATATAGATCTATGATTGGTGGACTGCTATATCTAACTACTAATAGACTAGATATCATGCATGTGTTGAAAAATGAGGTGTTTTCTTAGCTTAATACTCTGTAAAACTTTAATATTGCTGATCTAAGTAAGCTCTTTCTTTGTTACATATATTCTTTGTGGGTGATTATCTTAATTAATCCATTTTGCTGTTGTAGAATGTAGAGAGAATTTGATAGAAGAACTAGATAGAATATTAGAAAGATCACACAAGATGTACCGTGGAGAAACCCTTTCGGGAAAAAACTCCACCAAGAATTATTCTATTATTCAATCTCTGAATTACAATAGCTCCAATTCTTGCTTGAGAATGCTTCTTTTTTCTTTACCAATCTTCTTCACACCTACAAATAAAAACTCTCACAACTCTATTCAACTTGCTTGAGATAAATAGGCTTTAATCAGCTTTGTAAACTCAACATGAGTTACAATTACAATGCACAAACTCTATCCCTAAAAGGTAAGCCATATCTCATGCAAATAGAGTTATCTTGTGAATAACAATGCTAAAATATGTGCTTCATCCATTTGGGCGTCCCAAACTGAAGCTACAACTCATCCTTCACTTTGGTGATAATTCCAAAGCTCTTCCTCAAAGTTGGCACCCTTAAGTAATCCTGCTTAACTAAGCCTTCAAAAATATCTTATCATGCATGAGAGGTAAATCCAATAAAGCATCTTGGGCACCCAAATGATTTATAGTTAATTGAAAAATTTGCTCAACACCATTCATGCAAGAATGGTCATCCCCTGTTAACTAGAGGTAGTCCTTGTTATCTGTCATACAACTCAAGTTATTAGCCATGCATTCCAAGTTAACTAAAGCTAACTAAATGCAACTCAAAATAACCAACATGCATGCAACTAAAGATAACTGAACCATAACTGAACTGAACTAAACTGAACTGAACTGAACTGAACTGATCTGAACTGAACAAAACTGAACTAAACTAAACTAAACTAAACTGATATAAACTGAATTGATCTGAACTTCAAACATGTAAACATCAAATCCTAACTCCTAAGATCTTTACATGCATTCAGAAGTGTTATCTCTTACTCTAAATAGTTAACTGAACACAAGGTGAGTTTCACCTTACCATGTGTGCACCCACATGCTCCTATTATTTAGGAATAGCTACAAATGTCAATTTCATGATTTATTTCATCTAAATAATTAATCTCATCCTAATCTTAGTGTTGTTGAACACATTCCAAGAACTTAGGAGATACATGAAATAATTAATGTTTAGGATTTGCAATTAAATGGCATCCTATTTCCAACAGCATGCAGTTTGTCTTGTGGCTAGATTTAAAGAAGATCCTACAGAAACAAATGTTGTTGTAGTAAAGAGGATATTCAAATATTTAAGAGGCACTCCAGATTATGGTTTCTAGTATCGTAAGGATATTGATTTCACATTAAGTGCTTTTATAGATGCAGATTGGGTTGGTTGTGTTCATGGCAAGAAAAGTACAAGTGGTGGTGCATTCTTTATTGGATGTAGATTGGTGTCATGGTTGAGTAAGAAGTGGGATTTAGTTTTTTTATCTACTACAAAAGCTGAATATATTTCAACAACATCATGTTGTACACAATTTTTGTGGATAAGAAATACATTGAAGGATATTAGAGTTCTGTATGATGAGCCTATTTCTATTTGTTGTGATAATATAAGTGCAATTAAAATTTCAAAGAATCCAGTGATGCATTCAAGGAAAAATCATATATCTATCAGGTATCACATTCTGAGAGAGAAGGTTATGGAGAATGAAGTAAGCTTGAGTATGTACCTATAAAGGATCAAATTGTTGACATATTTACTAACGCTCTTCCTAAGGATACTTTTGAGTATCTTTGGGAGAGGTTGGGGGTTATTAACCCTCCTTCATTGAACCTATGCATATGGAGATACATAAAACTAGTGGATCTATGGATCTATCTGTAATGCCCCATCATAATAACCTAAGAATGTTGCAATAGTGTAATAAAGGTGTAATAATTTTTTTTTAAGTATTAATATTAAGTTAATTAATTGCATACATTCGTTAAGTTACTAAACGATTCACTACTTTGAGTTTTCCATAAGTCACTAAAGTATTTCGGATTGCGCATCTTAAACAATAACATAAAGATAAACATTTAACTTTGCATAACATTTAAATTTCCATTCAAGATAATATCATAAAGTACATACATATTTTTCCATACATTGCATTTGATAGTTATACAATACTCATCCATCTGATGAGGTAGTTCAATAATAACTACATTTTACAAATGATCACCTCACAACATTGAGGGATGTTTTAACAATACAAATTTACAATATGCAAAGTTGAAATACATATAAGATCCAAGTGTGAGCTCTCCATCCATGAAGCTCTCGATGCCATGATCAATCTGGGGACCCAACGGAGTAAGGTGCACGTTCCACCCAACCATGTGGTACCCGTAGGTCCACCCCCCGTGCTAGGAGATAGTAATAAGGTTACCTAGACCTAATCTACTAACCCTAGACACTAGTACACAACAGACTATTGGTTACATTGCTTCCAGATTTAGACAATTGAATGTTTTACAAATACAAGGTTGACTGTTATTCTAGGTGGAGTGTCATCACAACGATGCAAAGGTTACCCTGGTGTTTCTTCCTAGGTTCCGACCCCCAATCCTTGGGTTACCCTGGTAACCTCTTATGAAACCCGACCCCTATTGCATACTATTGTGGAATCAAATGTCTTTTAAAGGAACAAGACACCGATTTTCCATTCCAGGCCTTCTCATCTTACACTCATGACTAAAGAAGCTCAAGAGTCATAAGAGAGGCAAAATATCTTGTTAAAAATTTTAATCTAACTAATGTGTCATTTAATTATCACTAACTTACCAACTATTTGTAAGTTACCCTGACACCACTTTGTGTGTCGGCCCTTACAAATAGCCACTCCCCTAAACATAACAAGGGTTTCTAAGTTTTCATGACTTGGGTTTACAAGTGCACTAAGTACATCTTACAATAACAAATACTTTTCAACAATATCAAATCACAATATTTATCACATGTACAACCCAAGTTAACATAAGAAATACATTCGAATAATTAAACACCCTTTTTAAAACACATCTCGTTCTGGAAGACTTACACAACAAGGACTTTTCCAATTTTTCCCAAATGAAAACAATAAAAATAAATCAAGGGAAACAATTGTTTATAGTTTGGACTTTCTAAATCCAATCAACCAGAATATGTGATACACCAAAGTCAATCATTCAAAGTATCATTTGTTTTCTATTATATACCAATAAAGAAATCTACACATATACATTTATTGCAATAAAATTTTATGATTATTTCAAAAGAATAATTCATTCTAATCTCAAACAACATAATCAAAATAAATCAACTGTCATAAATTTAATAATATAAATAATTATAAATATTATGTATACATATTGTATATATACATATAATATATATTAGGGTATTAATATACATTATATATATATATATATATATAATATATATATATGTATACACAATAAATATAATTAAAAATTCATATTACAAATTATCAATTCGCAGGGTTTTAAAAGAAAACATTGAAAACGCATTAACAATGGAGGTTAGGGCCCATAGCCCTAACCCTACACATACTGCCGCGCACAGTGGGGAGGGGCTGCCTTCGCAGCCCGCCCCACAGGCTCGGCCGCGATGGCTGAGCCTTGCGCTGCCCGCATGGGCGGCGCTGGCTCAGCCCTCGCTGCCGCGCCCCTGCGGGGACGGCTGCGGGTAGCCCCCGCCACACAGAGCTTCGGCTCTAATTTCTATTTAAAACATTTTAAATTTAAAAATAATTCACTATATTAAAAGAAAACAACGAATTTAATAGAATTCGTCTGCGGATTTCATTCCGCCATTTTTAAAATACATTATTATTTCCATACGGCGATTTTCGATTTACTATTTGAACAAATAATTTTATATATATATGTATTTATATATGTATGTATATATATTCTTTTCTGGTATATATATATACATATATAAATTATATATATGTAGAATTCATTAAAACAACAGATAATTACTGAAACTGGGCAAAACATTCTACAGGAAATTCAAAAATGAAATTTACAAACCCTTCAGATATATTAACAATTTTTCCTTTGTAATATGAAATTTACAAATCCTTCAAATATTTTAACAATTTTGCCTCTGTAATATAAAATTTTGTTTTGCCCCTTTTGTTACTTTATAGTTTTCATTGTTTTCAGAATTTCACAGAGAATTGAAATAAGACAACAGAAAATTCTTTACTATCACAATTAAAATTCTTCACAGATCCATTCCACTATTTGAATAAAACTTTTCCAAATTTTCAAGATGGACACAGAAATTACAAAGCATATCTTTTCTCTAACTTTTAAAGAAAGAACAAACAAAACAAGAAAAATACCTGTAGTATAAAAGCTTCATGTAGGAGAATTGCTCTTGCCTGTAGCGTAGAATCCCAAAATCCTCTTTAAAGAAATCCCCAATTCCCGGAAAGAGCTTTTCCAACCACCAAGAATCCTCCAAGGGATCTCCCACCAATATACAACCAGAGAGATAACAATTTCTAAGAAATAATGAATTTTACACAGTAAGGGAATTTTTTGCCAGTGCCCTGATAATTTCCCCGTGAGGAAATTGAATAACCCCAATAATTTTCCCGAGATCCAAAATATCCTCCGTAACAAATTTTCAACAACCGTAAGCAAGTATGGCACTTACACACATGTCGAGAAGTGGTTGTGAAAAATATCTTCTCCCCTTCTCGGCAATCTTGCCAATTCCATTTAGCATGCAATTTTCAATTTAATTTAATTTAAATTTTACAACCACAATACAAATTTCATGCATTTTTTTTTTTTAATTTAAATTTACAATTTTGCATAATTTATTTAATTTTCAAATTTAACTATTTACTCACTTAATATTTTAATTTAACTAATTTATTTATTTAATTAAATAAGCTTGATCTTTTATAATCAAACCATTTAACCAAATAAGCTAATTAATTAATTAAATAATCAAGCAAGTAATTTCTTTAACATATAAAATTAATTTAAATAACAATAATTTAAAAAATACAATATTCCAACATTAAAAATTAACCAAATTTGCTTTTCAAACGATTAATCCAAACAAAAAATATCAATACAATCCTATGACTCTGAACTGAACAGACAAAGTACTAAGACTAGGGTTATAAACTAGGCTAGGATAAACCAGACTACTATCTCCCGATCAACGTTTCCGTTGAGTCTTGACACGCTCAGACCTGAGTACACAGGTGGAGTCGGTGTCATGTACCTGCAAATTCCTGCAACCAAGCAAATAATGTGCATACATATACATATATAAAACATTAAACAGACACACCGTGCGGAGAAAATCACAGATATCGCAGGGCACTCACAAGCGAGTGATGCGATTCCGTTCTCCACGCCAATACAGTTCACAACAAACTGATGAAATAAATAGCTGTTAGTCCTTCATAGCATGTACATATCAATGAACATCTGAAAGTAAAACATCTAAACTATATCCAATCATGTTTGAAATCAATAATCATCAAACAAGTATCATCATGTCACAAAATAATCCACTATCGCTCAAAACCAGCGATCAAAATATCCAACAAAACATCATAGGTCTAATAGAGTTAAAACATAACAACAAAAAACATAAGCATAAACGGAGGGGTACTACATCCTCCCCCCCTAGGATCAGGCTTGCTCCTGAAAGCCTGCGAATAGATAGGGATAAAGTTCCCTCATGCGTGTCGCATCCTCCCAGGTAGCAGAAGCCTCATAGCTAGGATCCCATTGGACCCTCACCTGATCAACGTCTCAACCCCTGAGACCAAGCGTCCGGTGCTGTAGAATGGGCACGGGCTCCAAAGCCAACTTCCCGTCCTCTACCTGTAACGCATTCCAATCAAGTACATGAGATATGTTGGGATGATATTGTCTAAGAACTAACACATGAAAAACATCATGAATATGAGACAAACTGGGTGGTAAGGCAAGTCGATACGCCACGGGACCAATTCTCTCTAAGATCTCGAATGGTCCAATGAAACGAGGCGCAAGCTTAGAGCCTTTTCCATAACAAATTGGACTCTTTCGCGGTCGCACTTGAAGAAACACTCTATCACCAACAGTGAACTGTCGATCGATCCTATGTGCATCGGCATATTTATTTTTCCTATCCTGAGCTGCTATCAAATGCTCTCTAATACGGTCAACCTGTTGCTCCATATCACGAAGCATCTCAGGTCCAAGTAATACTCTATCCTCAAGTCGATCCCAACTTAGTGGAGTTCGACAAGGACAACCGTATAATGCCTGAAATGGTGGCATACCTATGGAACTCTGATATCCGTTGTTGTAAGCGAATTCTACTAAGTACAGATAATCCTCCCAATGTGATTGTTGGTCCATTATGTACATTCTAAGCATATCCTCTAATATTTGGTTAACTCTTTCCGTTTGACCATCGGTTTGAGGATGATATGCTGAACTAAAGTTCAACTATGTACCTAGAGCATGTTGTAATGAAGTCCATAAGGCGGAAGTAAATACAGGATCTCTATCCGATATAATCCTACGAGGAATCCCATGCAATCTAACGATGTCCTCCATGAATATCCTAGCTACAGATGAAGCATTATATGATGAATGTACTGGTGAAAAGTGAGCTACTTTAGTCAAACGGTCAACAGTTACCATAATGGCATCATGTCGACGTGATGACGTAGGTAACCCTACAATAAAGTCAACAGATATAATATCCCATTTCCATTCAAGAATGAGATGTGGCTACAATAATCCAGCAGGATGATGATGCTCAGCTTTAACTCGCTGGCATTCAAGACATCTCGATACGTAGTCAGCAATATCAAGTTTCATACCAGGCCAAAAATACAATTGCCGAAGATCGGCATGCATTTTCTTAACTCCTGGATGAGCTGAATACGGAGCTCGATGAGCTTCAGTCATGATTAATGTATGAAGAATTTCAACATGTGGTACATAAATATGACCTAAATGCCGTAATATACCATCTGATTCTAAGATATAACCTTCAAATTGACCTACTAAGGGTCTACCCGATTCAATTTCTGACTTCACTTCCTGATATAATCTATCAGTAGGAAGTGTAGCTACTATTTGACCTCTCAAATCAACTTCAAGAGTAGTAGCAGAAATCTCATGTCGACGTCGGCTAAGAGCGTCAGCCACTACGTTCTCTTTGCCTTGAACATATTTTACTTCAAAATCGTACTCACACAAGAACTCCATCCACCGTATTTGCCTAGCATTCAAGTTAGGTTGCGTAAAGATGTATTGCAAACTACGGTGATCAGTATGAAGTTCGAAACGATGACCTAAAAGAAAATGCTTCCATCGAACTAAAGCATGCACTACTGTAGCTAGTTCTAGGTCATGAGTAGGATAGTTTAATTCATGATCTTTGAGTTTGCGAGACTCATAAGCAATCACACGCCCATCTTGCATCAAAAATGCTCCCAAACCCTCTAAGGATGCATCTGTACACACTACGAAATCCTTAGTAGGATCAGGAACAATGAGTATAGGCGCATTAGTTAACTTTTCTTTAAGAGTCTGAAGCCAACTGACATTGCTCTGTCCACACAAACTTCTTCCCTTTCCTTTGAAGAGAAGTGATAGGATGACTGATTTTAGAAAATCCCTCTACAAACCGCCCATAGTAACCAGCTAGACCCATAAAACTATGAACTTCACCTACATTAGTAGGTGTATACACTTAAAAATGGTCATATCACATTGTCTGGTAATTAATTAAATATTTTTAATATTTAATTAAAATCTTTTGATTCTATCTACGTATAAATAAATTTAAATAATTTATTTATATTGTTCATGATTTCATTTCGATTAGATATTTAATCACCTTTTCATATTCATTTCTTAATTAATTAAATAAATGTTATAATTTATTTTTATTAATTATCCTATAATCTTAGTTTGAATATTTTATTCAAATAAAGATTAAAATATTAAATTCTTCTAAATATCATTTATAATTAAATATTCCAAAATATTTGATTATTTCCTCTAATCCAATATTCATTTTTAAATCATTTCAAAATTCCTCCAATTCAATAATCTATTCATAATTAAATATTTCCAAAAATATTTAATTAAATTCTTCTAAATATTTCAAAAATCTTCTAAAGTCACATCATGATTAAATATTACCAAAATATTTAATTAATTCTTCTATAGTTTTCAAAAATCAAAAATCAAATAGCAAAAAGCAATAAATTAAATTAAATAAATTTTATTTATTTAATTTGGGATTTATCTTCAACTCCCGGGAAACAAACTGCCAAAACAAAAAATTAAATTTCTCTGTTTCTGTGCAGGCTTGTTCCCGTGGGTTGAAGACAAGCTTCCATTCTTCTCTCCAACCTCTCAACCTCCCCCATTTTCTTCTCAACCTCTCAATCTCTCACCATTCAAACATACCAGACAATTCATAGTCGTAGATTCTTGCCAGCCGGGATGAAGCCTACAAAAATCTATAAATACAGCTGTCGGGAGCTCCAAATGATAGAGAATTTTAAGCAAGTAAATTATAGGCAAATTGCATAGCATCCATAGTATTCATAGAGTACTTTCATAGCAATAGCATAGAATCATAAGCATAGTAGCAATACAATCATGATATCTCCCATTCACAGCCCCTGTGCATAATTCACAGCCCCTGTCCATATCCGTATCATCAATCTCATTTCTACCAGCATATAGAATAGTAAAGCATTCTCCTTTTCATACTCGTTCTACAAGTTGCCATTTGAAGGAAGCCTAACTTACACAATCTGAGAGCAAAAGCTTCAAAAGAATCACTGTAGATAGAGAAAGACGGAACGTTCTTGAAGAATTTTTATTTTATAGCCAAGTTTATTTCAAATTTCTTCAATTTAAAGTTCTGTTAATAGTGTTTTGTTTTAATTAGATTAACAATAGAATACACAACACATTTTTGGCGCCCACCATGGGGCTCTTGCCCCTTTTTAATGTTTTGTTTGTAGTTTTTTTTTGGACAGGTTACAGGAAAAACAGCGGAATAGCGCAGATGACACGTTTTCGGAAGAATACCTCCAGTTTAGCGCCCTTGACAAATCTTTCAGCGCCCGTGAAGACTGTTTTAGCGCCCTTGACAAATCTTTCAGCGCCCGTGAAGACTATTTTAGCGCCCTTGACAAATCTTTCAGCGCCCGTGAGAACTGTTTCAGCGCCCGTGAAGACTGTTTTAGCGCCCGTGAAGACTGTTTTAGTGCCCGTGAAGACTGTTTCAGCGCCCATAATGATTCTTTCAGCGCCCATAATATTTCTTGCAGCGCAATTTTTTTTTAAAACACTGTAATCTGTAATCTGTACTCGTAGTTTAGTTTTAACTGATTCCGACGCAGCCGCGGACAGTTAATAATCTAAGGATAAAATTAACCAATCCTAGGGTAGTCATCTTAAGGATAAAATTAACCAATCCTAGGGTAGTCATCTAAAGGATAAAACGAAGCAATCCTAGGGTAGCCATTTAAAGAAAAACGAACCAATCCTAGGATAGACACATCATTTTTCAATTTTAGCTTAAAATGAATTTTCTGTTTATGTGAAGCAAAATCTTCACTTAGTTTAGAAAATTTCAATTTGGTGCTTAAAATTGAATCTAGTGTTTGCTTTGTTCTCAAGTGATAGGCCTATGCTCTCCCCTTAACTGGGTGATCAAAATGCCAAACTCACTTATTTCTTTTTATGCATCTTTAAGTTTTATTACAACCTTGTAGAGAGCCTGCTCTTGTGGGAAAAAGTACTCACCCAAGAGGAACGACTCAAGTGGGTTCAAGCCAAAGCCAGGCTATTCCACCCCACTATAAAATTTAAAGCAAAATTGGGGAAACCCTCTTTTGACGGTAGTGTGCATGATAACCATCCCCAAAGCCTTTGTTCTAAAGGTAGGGAGGTCTCTCGAGGGAGTTTATCATTTGCCGCACCGAACGGAAATCCTTACTACGAACCTAGTGTAGTAGCTAACCGAGTCAGTATCCAAACATCATCTCAATCACAGTGCAGGGGAGGGAAGAATCTACCCCCAAGATACTCACCATATAACTGCCAAGGATTGTTTGCTCAGGGGATCCGGTATCCACTTCCGTCACTCTGAGTACGCACCTGGAAAAGACAAAAACACGGGCGCCCTTTCGGGGGTGACACGGCTGTGTGAGTCGACGCAGTTTTAAGATGTGGGCTGTTGATTGCTATGATGACCTACTTGAGAACTAAGAGTGAGTCTGTTTGAAGTGCTTGTCATGTGTAAAACCTGTTAAAACAATTTTTGAAAAACATTTCGGTTACACACTTGATGTTTAGCATAGGACTTAAAAAACAACTGTTTTAAACTTGTTTGATGTGTTTTCATTACATTAATTTAGATAAAGATCATCCAAAACACTCATTATCATATTGATCAATCTCATGTTACGAGATTGGAAATCTACAAAATTTGTAAAAAAATCCGTTTCCAAAAGGATTAAGAAGCCAAAGAAACCTCTCAACCACAAGAAATTATTGAAGAAACAAAAATTCTTATATCAAAGTCGAAAAGTTTTACTTAAATATAGAACTTTTCTTCATAGGTATCATGATTGTGTTAGAGGTCTTTCAGATGATTATGCCATAGAGCCCTTGTATTCACAAGCTTATTTTCAAAGAAGAGCCCTTTCTCAAAGGCATAACCATAGTCAACGCATCCGTTTTAGTTATATTCCCCAACCAGCAATCGAATACTCTACTCGTCCAAATCAAATCTTACAATAGAGAACTTAGAAAACATTAGGCATCTATCATTAAATCCATCTTTTTACAAAGCCATGATTAAAACTTCATAAAGTGCAACAACCATCCTTTTCTAGATCTTTTGCTTATATTCCCACCAACAGGATTTTCATCCTTTCACTTAGGGAACAACACAAGCTACAAGATTAGAAAATTTTGTATAAGTCATAGAATTTTCATTCTATCTTGACCTTCATACATACCACATCAATTGCACTATTTAACTCTTTTGATCAAAAGCGAGTAAAATTTTGATACAAATCTATGCCTGTCTTCACAAGATCTCAAAAACAAATGGAAAAAGACGAGGGAGAAACTACAACTAGTAAAATGGGTGATCGAAATGAAAAAGAAGAGGAAACATTTAATCTTGATGAGATAACGGAAGAAAAGCTTCAAGAAGCAGAACAAGATCCTCAATTCCATACTCTTATGGAGAGAATCCTAGAACGTAACAAAGAAAAATATTTTCTTACATTAGCTAATCAAGGAGCTAAGTTGCCTCACACCTTTGACATAGAGGGGATTAAACAAAATCCTGAAAATCCTCCTAATGACTTTAGTGCTCTTAACCAACAGATAAAAGAATTACAAGGGAAAATAAAGGAAATGCAAGGAGGTACAACAAAGAAATATGTTTTGGAAGACATATCTCCTTATCCATTTGATAGGAGTCTTCAAATGATTCCATTTCCAAAACATTGCGAAATTCCTAAGTATGATAGGTATAATGGAAAAACTGATCCCATAGACCATGTTAGGGATTTCCGAAACATGAGTCTTGAATTCGCCTATGATGATACTTACTTGATGCGATTATTTCCACGAAGTCTAGGCGTACAATCCATGGAGTGGCTTTCAAAAATTACTCCACCTATTAAAACTTTTGAGGAGTTGATAAATCAATTTATCTCACAATACTCCTACAATATTCAACATCAAATAACAATGCTTGATCTTTGTAAAGTGAAACAAAAAGTAGGAGAACCCTTTACTATATTTTTACAAAGATGGAGAAGGTTATTTGCACGATATTCTCGTCCTATTCCTGAAAAGGAAAAGATGGATATTTTTATCAATAGCCTTGATCCAGAATTAAGCTATAGGCTTAACCTTCATTGTCCTCATAACTTTGAAAAACTGATTGAAAATGCAATCACTATTGAAGGGGCCTTGGTTAAAAGGGGAGTGATAAAACTTGATAATCCAAGTACATCAAATCAAAACAACGATAAAACAAGGTTTTGGAATAGAAACAAAAATGTTGTTAATGATGGCATAGTGGATGCCAATAATTTACGAACAAGGCCATCCGTTTTCAATCTATCAAGTGTTCCAAGAAACAATTCACAAGGAAATACAATACAACAAGGAAACAACAATCAACAAGGACAAATTTCCAAGCAAGAGAACATAACCAATCAAAATACCAATCAAAATCGTGGTAATTTCAATAATAATCTTAGCAATACCCAAATATCAAATCCGTCTAGACCTTCATTCTTTTCAAATCGACGAACTTTTACTGCTTTGGGTCAATCTCTTGAATCTGCTCTCAAGGAACTTCTTGATAATAAGGTTATCACTTTACCACCACAAAGAGATTATGAGCCACAAGTTAAACCACCATCATGGAATGACTCGTATTATTGCAATTATCATCGATGTAAAGGCCATAGGACAAACAATTGTCAAGCTTTGAAAAATCTAGTACAAGATTTAATTGACAATGGTACTATTACAATTGAGGGACATCATACCAATGATGATCATCAAGCATTCAAAGATCCTTTGCCAAACTACCAAAAGGGGGAAACATCGGATACCAAAGCCAAAAGCATACATAATGTTGAAGACAATATAATCCGCCATATTTACACAGATGATAATCGGATTAATGTTATCAAAATTAAAGGAAAACAAGAATATCAACAGGTTAATGTAACAACAAGAGGTCAAGCAAAGGTTGTTTTAAAAGGAAGTTCGTCTAAAACAACTATTTCTTCTCCAACTCAATATAATCTGGTTGATCAATTGAGAAAAACATCAGCTCAAATTTCTATTCTTGAACTTCTTAAAATATCCCCTATACACAAAAATATTTTAGAAGAAGCGCTTGTGAACACAACTGTTGATACTGATCTAGATGCAAACAGATTTCAAGCCATGGTAGGACATTTGTCTTCCCCCACTTGTCTTTCATTTTCCGATAAAGATGATGCTTCTATGACACATCCACATAATTCCTCGCTCTATCTTGAAGTCATGATCCATAAACATCGAATTAGACGTGTCTTAATAGATGGAGGAGCCGGTTTGAATATTTGTACCTTAAAATTGATAAATTCCTTAGGAATTTCAGAAAATGAAATTGATTCACGAAGGAAGATAACTATTAAGGCATATGATGATGAAGAAAGAGCTTCTAAGGGATTAATATTGCTACCTATCAGAGTGGGACCTGTTGTGAAGAATACTTTTTGTCAGGTTCTAGATCGAGATTTGTCTTATAACATACTTTTGGGTCGTCCGTGGATTCATGATATGCAGGCCGTACCATCAACATATCACCAATGTATCAAGTTTCCATATGATGGACAAGAAATAACCATACAAGCTGATTACAATAGTACCCAAACTTGTTCCAATCTTAGGGTGAGTCAAGATGTCTTTGTGCCACATAATAGAGAAGCTCTTGTTGTTTCTTCTTCTAATTTACAAGTCCAATTGCAAGAATTGACAAACAATCTTGATACTAAGCTGAAGTTTAAAGACAAAGGGGTAGGTGAATATTCACTATCTCTTTCTACTTTACCTCCTTCTCCAAGATCACATGGATTACCAACTTTATCAAATCAAAAGATTGCAACTGCTTCTACATCTCAAACTTCTGTGCCAATCACAAAGTTTGATGGAAAATTCATTAGAGCTAATACCACTGAAGAAGAAGCTGAAGATAGGGACATCCTAAATTGGCTATACAAAGATGAAGATGAATCTCTCTTGCACATTAAGTTACCTAAAGAACAATATGGTAAAGGGTACGCTATCATGCAAAAGATGGGTTATGAAGGAAATGGTCCTATAGGGAAACGAAGAGAAGGAATTGTGGAACCAATTCAGCCTATTTCAAAGCATTCAAGTGATAAAACAGGACTTGGCTATGGTAAAGATAAAGAAGAACTTACTTCACAGCAGACATCATTAGTTCATAAAGGAGAATCCGTGTCAGATAAATCTCATGAATCAGTTTTCCAATTGCAAAATAGTTCAGATACTGATTCTAATGAATATGAATGGGACACCATTTATAATGATGAATTCTGGAAGGATAAACAAGTTGATACTATACATAAATATGCACCTGTTCTTATACAAGGAGAAGGTTCAAGGCCTCCACTCGATTATATTTTACAAAGCGATCATGACTCAAGTGAGGAAGAATCAGATTCTAACGAGATTGATAATCAACAGGAGAATACCATCACAGACCTTGTTTACCATGAGGATGACAACCACATCATGACTTTGACAATTCAAGACCTTACCCAACCTAATGATCCTATGCCTTTAGTTTATCCAGAACTTATAGATTGGGATATTGACGCACCTATCCATATTCCTACATTCAGTAATGATGAAGATGTTATAACTTTCCTTTGTTCCTCAAATGAAGAAAACAATTGTTTCATTCAAGAATCTTATACTCATGATTTTGACAAGGAGAGTGTCAAGTCTCTTAGCTGCAAAATAAATGAAATAAAAGATGGATCTATTGATGAAAACCAAAAAAAGGCAGTGATAGATCAAAACAAAAGAAAAATAAAGAGCGAATCTGACAGTGAAAACCTTTCTGAGGCATTGAAGGATGAGAAACTTGACACTCTTCCCAAGTATTATCATGAAAGATCTTCTATTTTGATTGAACCAACGGAATCAATCAACATAAGTACACCAGAGCAGCCAAAAGTTGTGCAAATTGCAGCATCATTAACAGTTGAAGAAGTCCAGAAATTCATGCAATTCTTGAAGGATAATCAAATTAACTTTGCTTGGTCATATGCTGATATGCCAGGGTTAGATCCTAATTTGATAATGCATCATTTATCTATCAAACCTGGGATAAAACCTGTAAAGCAAAAGCTCAGAAAGATGCATCCACATGTTGCATTATTGGTCAAGGAAGAATTAAAGAAGCTTTTAGATGTTGGATTCATTCAAACTATTGACTATGCAGAATGGATTTCAAACATTGTACCTGTTTCAAAGCCAGATGGAAGGATCAGAGTTTGTACGGATTTCAGGGATTTAAATAAAGCATGCCCTAAAGATGATTTTCCTTTACCTAACATAGATTTGATTGTTGACTTAACTGCTGGACATGCAATGTATTCATTAATGGATGGATTCTCAGGATACAACCAGATAAAAATTGCACCAGAAGATCAAGATAAAACAGCGTTTACATGTCCTTGGGGTACTTATTGCTGGAATGTCATGCCATTCGGGTTAAAGAATGCTGGAGCTACTTATCAAAGAGCAATGACAACTATTTTTCATGATATGATGCATACATTCATGGAAGATTATGTTGACGATTTACTTGCTAAATCTCATACACGAGATGAACACCTAGAAATCTTGTCAAAAATCTTTGTCAGAATGGAAAAATTCAATGTTCGACTGAATCCAAAGAAATGTGTCTTCGGTGTTACATCTGGAAAACTCCTAGGGTACATTGTTTCAGAAAAGGGTATAGAAGTTGATCCAGAAAAGGTACAAGCTATAATAGACATGCCTCCACCACGAAATATCAGTCAATTAAGATCCTTGCAAGGAAGATTACAGTCCATCAGAAGGTTTATAGCTCAACTGGCAGACAAAAGCTTGCCATTCACACATTTATTGCATAAAAATGTTCCATTTAAATGGGATGACAAATGTGAAGCAGCATTCAATCAGATCAAGCAATATCTTACACATCCACCAGTTCTAATTCCGCCTATTCCGGGAGAGCCGCTTATACTCTATATTTCAGCAACAGAAGTATCTTTGGGTGCATTGCTAGCACAAGAAGACTCTACAGGTAAGGAAAGGGCTATATATTATATCAGCAGAACCTTAACAAGACATGAGTTAAACTACAGTTTCATTGAAAAAGCTTGTCTTGCAGTAGTGTTTGCTTCTCAAAAGTGTGGTGACATTATATGTTAACTCATACAGTTAGGTTGATAACAAAGATTGATCCATTAAAGTACCTATTAAGCAGAGCTACTTTAACAGGAAGACTTGCAAAATGGGTAATGATATTAAGTGAGTTTGATATTCACTATGTAGACCGAAAAGCGATTAAAGGACAGGTCATTGCAGATCAGTTAGCTGAAGCTCCTCTACAAGAAGACAATCCAATGCATATTGAGTTTCCTGATGCAGATGTCTTTACAACAACAATTCAGAGACCATGGGCATTATACTTTGATGGATCATATACACAATATGGCTCGGGGGCAGGGATTCTTTTTGTTACACCTGAAGGATATACCATCTCACGATCATATCGGTTGATGTTTCCTTGCACAAATAACATAGTAGAATATGAGGCATTACTCATAGGATTAAAGATAGCTTTGGAATGGCAGATTACAGAGCTGGAAGTTTATGGTGATTCACAACTTGTCATTAATCAAATTAATGATGACTATCAAACAAAAGATGATAAGTTGTTACCATACAAAAACATGGTGGATGATTATAAGAAATATTTTGTGTCAATCAAGTTTTCACAAATATCAAGAATTGACAATAAAGCTGCAGATGCAATGGCTACCATTGCTTCTTTATTACAAATATCAGAAGATCAAACCAAGTATGAATTCTTGGTGGAACAATTGTTTTCTCCTGCATATGATAATCCTGAAACCCAAGTTATATGTCATTTGACTGGTTCAGATTCACCCTTATATGGCAAAACATATACCTATTTGAAAGATAACATCTTGCCTTCAGATTTATCCCGAAACCAAAAACGGAATTTTATTCGTCAATCATCCTGTTATACTTTAATTGCCAATATCCTTTATAGACGTGGTCTTGATGGTACACTCCTTAGATGTCTTGAACGTGACGAATCTGAAAAAGCCTTACAAGAGGTTCACGGTGGTATTTGTGGAACTCACTCAAGTGGTTTGACCTTAGCAAAGAAACTTGTCAGAATGGGATACTATTGGCCTACCATGGAGCAAGATTCTTTTACTTTTGTTAAGAAGTGTTTTAAATGCCAGATCCATGGGAATCTTATTCATGCACCTGCACAAGAATTGTAGCCTTTTATTTCAACATGGCCCTTTTCTCAGTGGGGATTAGATCTTGTTGGAAAAATACATCCTTCATCATCAAATGGTCATAAGTTTATCATCATAGCTACTGAGTATTTTACAAAATGGATTGAAGCTGTTCCTCTAACAACAATGACTGGTAAACAAATATCTTCATTTATCCTGAATTACATTATTTGTAGATATGGAATTCCTAATTCTATTGTTACTGATAATGGAAGACCTTTTAAGAATCAGGATGTTGATGAACTTTGTGAAAGATTTCATATCCAACACAGGTACTCCACACCTTATTATCCACAGGGTAATGGTCAAGCAGAAGCTTCTAACAAAACCATTTTGAAGATATTGAAGAAGACAGTAAATGATGTTGGACGTGATTGGCATGTTCAACTCAACCCAGCTTTGTGGGCATATAGAACTAGTATTCGCACACCAACAGGAGCTACACCATATGCTTTAGTCTATGGAGCAGAAGCAATCTTACCATTGGAAGTTGAAATACCTTCGCTTAGGGTTTCACTTAAGGGATTGATAAGTGATGAAGACTACCGAGTTTCTCGCCTTCAAGAACTCGAACTGTTAGATGAAAGACGCCAACATGCAGCTGATCACTTGAAAGGTTATCAACAAGTCATGTCTCGTAGTTATAACCACAGAGTTAAACCACGGGCATTTCAAGTGGGTGACTTAGTTTTGAGGGAAAATCCACGTAATCAGCAAGATAGAGAAAAGAAAGGCAAATTTGAACCTAATTGGCTTGGTCCATTTGTTATTATAGCAGCATATGGTTCTGGAGCATATCAGTTATCCACATCAGAGGGGGACCTGTTTGAAGAGCCAACCAATAGTATTCACCTTAAGAAGTTTTATGTCTAAAAAGTCCTGAAAAAATCAAAAAAATCATAAAAAAGTCCTGAAAAAATCAAAAAAATCATAAAAAAAAAATCAAAAAATCATAAAAGTCTGAAAAAAAAAATCAAAAAAATTCATAAAAAGTCCTGAAAAAAATCAAAAAAATCAGAAAAATCTTGAAAAAGTGCAATAAAAACAAGTGGTGAAAACTTGGCAAACAAGCGCTACTTGTGATCGAAATGGGCTCCTTCATTTATTAGTTTATGTCTTATTTTCACTTTAGGCATCATTCATCCACGTTTAAATATCTTTCATTATCCATACCATGTAGTGGGAATCTTTAGGTTTCATCATGGCTTGATGAAATTTGTACATATCTTTTATCTTTAGGTTGTGTTTACATTGGGGGCAAAACGCAGAAAAATACAAGAGAGGGGCAACGAGCTTTCCAAATATCTCAAGCAGACAAGTAACAGCTTGACAAAACAAAACGAACATTGTCAAATCAACTCAATCACAAACATGTTTATGCCAATAACAAAATGATCCAAACAAACTATCGACATGCAGAATATCAATGATAGTAACCAAATTGGATGATCTTAATCTGAATAAATGTTTGAAATACTTTAAACAGGATTTGAATGGTTGTTTGATTTTCTATCATATCTTTGGAGTAATTCGATGATGTACTGAACTAGAAAAGCAAGGAAGGAGTATGATTTTTCTTTGTCTTCTGTTTGTGAGGAAATCATTAGTACTATGCAAATTGGTCGCGAGACATGCGCTACTATGTATCATGGATGACATTTCGGAATTTGCATGGGAAAAGGGTTAACTCTTGTCTGTTTATGCAAACAATACTCAAGTCATTTTGGTTCAATTATACCTAGATGCTTGTATTAACTTGCTATATCAAAAATCATGAAAGCAATACTCAAGTCATCACTGGTGCTAACATACCCTTTGATGCTTGTATTAACTTTCAACATTTCAAAGCTCTATGATGATACAAAAAGTATGTATAAGCTTTCCAAATGGCAATATTGTATGAATGTCCTGCATGGTTAGTATAGATTGCATTCATGTTAGAATTTGCATCTTGCATTCATAGATTCCTAAAAGCTAGCAAAAAAATCAAAGATTTACATATGACTGAGTATTTTTTTGACATTCACAAAACATCATTTCATAAATTATTGCATCATCTATCATAAACATCATACATTCATTCATCTATCATAAACATCATACATTCATTCATCTATCATCAACATTATAGATTCATTTATTTCATACCATCATGAAACCCTCATATGCATACACATCATATATCATGTAAAATCATCACTACATTTCATATATCTCAAAATGAATGTCAAAATGTACAAGGATGTCAAACTACAAATGATATAATATCATCAAAAATGTGATCATCTCACGGTGTATACAAAATGTCTCAACAGAATGTCATAAAAGAGATCATATATAATGCACTAGGCAGAGCTATCCTGCGATGGAGCTGGCCTAGGACCTGTACCACCTGCCCCTGATGGACCTGTATCACCTGCCCCTGATGGACCTGCTCTGCCTGACCCCGGTGGCCCTCTAGGAGGTAATGGCTGTGTCACACCCCTGCTGGTAGTACGAGAGCGACCATGAGTAGATCGTGACTGAGTGTAGCTCTCTCTCTGCTCAGCTGGGACTGCATCATGATATCTGGTGCGATAAAACTCTACCTCTCGAGTAGCCCTCGTAACCTCTCTCATCATATCACCTGGCAAAGTGCTACCTGCCACTCTCTGTAGGCTATCTACTAAGGCAATGGCCTGCTCACCCCGCTGTCTAGCCGCATCTCTCTCGACAGTGATCGAAGTCACCTGACCCTGCAACTGTGAAATCAAGGCCTGTGCCTGTGATAGCTGAGCCTGCAAGCTTTGTACTGTGCTCTGCAAAGAGGATATCTGACTCGCTACTGTCGGATCCACTGACGGAGATGGGTCAGTATGCCTCATCTGTGGTCCACCTCTTCTTGTACTACCTCCTCTGCCACCTCTCCTGCCACCTCTCCTGCCATCTCTCCTGCCACCCCTACCATCACCACCATCATCTCCATCTGAGTCATCATCTCCACTACCCTCCTCGTCCTCACTATCCTCTGAATTGTCATCACCTGACTCTGAATCTCTCTGTCGACGTCTCTGTCCAATGACAGGAGCAACAGCCTCATCAGGATCAAACATACGTAGAGGAGGATGCTGTAGAACATACTGCACATACTCTGGTGTCGCCCCTGCATCCAGAACATCCACCTGGTAGTCCCACATCTGTGCACCTAAACTGAGGAACTCTGCAACAGCTGCATCATAAGAGATCCGTGGGCCCCACACTGCAAGCTCTGCCTGTCGCCGCGCATAAATAGCTGAACCAACAGGCATACCCTGAGTCTGACCAAACTGTCGCAATACACGTCCAGCAAGAAATCTCTCCAAGATCCATGTGGTCCGTCCAATCAAAAATCTAGAAGTGCATACAAAAGGCATCTCCCTCGCATCCTCTGGCCATGGCTCACAATCCAAATATGGCCTCCAGCATACTGTATCCAAACTATCTAACAGCCGCTGCCAATACACTAGTTTGCCCAGTCTAGGCTGAGCAATAATATGTGAATATCTCCATCTGTATGGTCGACCAGGTGGACGATCTCCTCGAGTCAATGGACGTAACACTGCAAAATGCTCCCATGCCCATATCTGTAATAATGAGCATCCGACAGCAAAACTCCGGCCTCTACCATATACAATGTGATGTAGCTCGTCATATAAGTGGGCTAGCATACAGGTACCCCATGCATATCGTGTGCCCTGCATCACCATGCTCTCTAAGACACGACCCCATCCGATCGCGAACCCCTTCGACCTATGGTCGGGGCACAACACACCTCCAATGAATCCTGCAAGTACAGCCGGTAGTGGTGGATAGGCATCTGTAATCTCACCCCATGGGATGAAGTACCCAGCAATCTGATCATCTCTGAATATCCGTCTCAAAGCAAGAGTACCTCCAGCCTCTCGTCTGTCAAAAACAACAATCTCTCCCATCACTGGGATCCGTAGGATGCGATATACATCCTCGGGAGTCACTGTAATCTCGCCGGTCGGTAAATGAAAGGTGTTGGTGTCGCTATGCCACCGCTCTGCAAGTGCTGTCAATAGAGCCCTATTGAGGCGAACCTCGGGCATATCAAGTAATGCAGTCAAACCACAAGCGTCAATCACATCTCTATCAGACTGTAATAAATGTGGAATCAATGACCATGTGCTCGGGAAAGCCTCTCGTATCTGCAGGACACCTAGTCTCTCCTGTTCACATACATCATCAAAACAACATCAATATCAAATCATCTTAACATATCAATCCAAAATGAATCAATCAAATTATTTGTTATACAAATAATATCAAAATCATGTTTGTTTTTAACAATCTTAGAAGCAAACAAATCAATCAAACTATTTGTTTTTCATCATCATGGAACGCAAATAATCAACATCAAGTTTCTTTCTAACAACTTTAGGAGAAAACTTATCTATACTATTTGTTTTTAACAACTTTAAAAGCAAATTTATCAGCTACTATTTGTTCTCCAACAACTTGGGAAACAAATTTATCATGTGGAACAAAATGCGCTACAGAATTAGTTGTATGCGCTACAAAATTCTTTATCAGCGCTAAGTAACTTTTTGCGCTACAGAATCAATTAATGGCGCTATGATTTTTATCAACAGCGCTATGGAATATTTTGCGCTACAATATTTGTTAAGAGCGCTGCAATACATCTTAGTTGCACTACGATATCATATGCGCTATGAAAATCATCAAATGCGCTATGAAATCTATCACAGGCGCTACGACATTGTATGCGCTATCGAAAATTTCAAATGCGCTACGATACGCCTTAAGGGCGCTACAATATTAAACGCGCTACGAAAATTATTGCATGCGCTACGATAAACTTTAAGGGCGCTAAAACTCAATGTTTTTAAATTAAAACATTAAAAACGTGCACAAAATGAAATTTTCGACAGACAAGCAGTTACAAGACACATACCGGAGATCCGTAGTGCGCCAGCCGCTGATGACGTCGGATACGCTCGAAACGGTGCAGGTGAACTGGAAGTGCCATGATTGTCAACCCAGAGCTCAAAATTTGCAAATTTTACTAGGTTAAAATTGAAAATGACATGGAAAATGACATTTTTAACCTATATAATGGTAAAATTAGGACATTTTATCATATTTTTACATACCAGGGGCAATTTCTTTATCAAATTTTCATTTCATTTCTCTTCGAGTCAGTTTCTTCATATCATAAGTTTCGAACAATAAATCGATATCTTTAAAATCATCAAAATTCAAAAATTCAAATATTGATTCATCGTTCGCGGGGGCATACACATACATCTACTAAATGTTTCAAATCAATATTTGGGGCAAAATTTCAAAATTCTTTGAAGTAATGCGTAAAACACATCACTTCAAAGAGGGGCAAAATGTATACACTTAAAAATGGTCATATCACATTGTCTGGTAATTAATTAAATATTTTTAATTCTATCTACGTATAAAATTTAATTTTCATGATTTCATTTCGATTAGATATTTAATCACCTTTTCATATTCATTTCTTAATTAATTAAATAAATGTTATAATTTATTTTTATTAATTATCCTATAATCTTAGTTTGAATATTTTATTCAAATAAAGATTAAAATATTAAATTCTTCTAAATATCATTTATAATTAAATATTCTAAAATATTTGATTATTTCCTCTAATCCAATATTCATTTTTAAATCATTTCAAAATTCCTCCAATTCAATAATCTATTCATAATTAAATATTTCCAAAAATATTTAATTAAATTCTTCTAAATATTTCAAAAATCTTCTAAAGTCACATCATGATTAAATATTACCAAAATATTTAATTAATTCTTCTATAGTTTTCAAAAATCAAAAATCAAATAGCAAAAAGCAATAAATTAAATTAAATAAATTTTATTTATTTAATTTGGGATTTATCTTCAACTCCCAGGAAACAAACTGCCAAAACAGAAAATTAAATTTCTCTGTTTCTGTGCAGGCTTGTTCCCGTGGGTTGAAGACAAGCTTCCATTCTTCTCTCCAACCTCTCAACCTCCCCCATTTTCTTCTCAACCTCTCAATCTCTCACCATTCAAACATACCAGACAATTCATAGCCGTAGATTCTTGCCAGCCGGGATGAAGCCTGCAAAAATCTATAAATACAACTGCTGGGAGCTCCAAATGATAGAGAATTTTAAGCAAGTAAATTATAGGCAAATTGCATAGCAACCATAGCATTCATAGAGTACTTTCATAGCAATAGCATAGAATCATAAGCATAGTAGCAATAGAATCATGATATCTCCCATTCACAGCCCTTGTGCATAATTCACAGCCCCTGTCCATATCCGTATCATCAATCTCATTTCTACCAGCATATAGAATAGTAAAGCATTCTCCTTTGCATACTCGTTCTACAAGTTGCCATTTGAAGGAAGCCTAGCTTACACAATCTGAGAGCAAAAGCTTCAAAAGAATCACTGTAGATAGAGAAAGACGGAATGTTCTTGAAGAATTTTTATTTTATAGCCAAGTTTATTTCAAATTTCTTCAATTTAAAGTTCTGTTAATAGTGTTTTGTTTTAATTAGATTAACAATAGAATACACAACACAGTAGGCACGGGCCAATTCACAATAGCTTGGATCTTTGAAGGATCCACAGCGATACCTTTACCAGATATCACATGTCCAAGGTATTTTATTTCAGGTTGAAAGAAGTCACACTTCTTCAGGTTCGCATACAATTAATTTTCCCTTAAACATTGCAATACCTGTCTCAAGTGTTCTTCATGTTCCTTCATATTTCTCGAATAAATCAAAATATCATCGAGAAATACCAGGATAAAGTGATCAAGGTATGTACGAAATACACCATTCATTAAACTCATGAATACTGAAGGTGCGTTCGTTAACCCAAATGGTACCACTGTGAATTTGTAGTGCCCATAACGAGTTTGAAAAGCAGTTTTATGGATGTCTGCTTCAGCTATTCATAATTGATGATACCCAAATTTTAAATCAATTTTAGAGAACACATTAGCTCCCTTAATTTGATCAAAAAGATCATCGATTCTAGGCAAAGGATAATGATTCTTAATCGTAACCTTGTTCAATTGATGATAGTCAATGCACAGCCTAAGAGATCCGTCCTTCTTCTTTACGAAGATGACAGGTGCTCCCCAAGGGGAAACACTTGGATGAATGAAACCTTTTTCTAATAGTTCCTCTAACTCCTAAGTCGTCATTCTATAAGGAGCTCTAGATATAGGCTCAGCTCCAAGAACTAGGTCAACTCTAAAGTCAATATCCCTTTTCGGTGGCATTCCAGGAATGTCATCAGGAAACACATCCGCAAATTCCCTAAGAATAGGATGATCATCAAGAGATACCTCTCGACTCTCACCTTCTTCTAAATCAGTAACTGTTGTTGCAAACAGTTGACATCCCTGACGTAGACATCTCTTTAATTGCATAGCAGATATCATCCGCAAAGAGAGAGGTCTATGAATACCTACGATTTCCACTTTCGTACCTAAATCATTAATGCAACTGTCTTAAGTCAACAGTCTATTATAGCATGATAAGATGCTAGCCAATCCATACCTAAAACTAAATCATATGATCCTAAGGGTGTAACATATAAATCTACTAAGGTAGTTAACGTACCAATTTTAAGTTCACAGTTATGTACTAAGTTTTCTACTGCTACTTTCACCCCTGAGGCGAATTCAACTTGCCACTTACCACCTTGCTTTACCGCCACAAGACCACAACGGTCAACAATGGTCGGTGAAATAAAGGAGTCAGTGGCTCCGGAATCAAAAAGTATAGACACACTAACACCATGTAACTTACCTGAAGTCTCGACCACCGTATTCTGGTGATCAGCTTGGCGGTCATTAACCGCTGCATATAATGTATGTGCTCGTCCTGCATCTCCCACCGTAGGCTCTGAAACTATAGGTCGAGACCCATAACCAGAAGGACCTCTCATCAGACACTGTCTAGCTATGTGTCCCTGCTGCCCACATGAACAACATCCTGTACCTGTGCCTCTACCAAATCCTCTGCCACCCGAAGGTGCATTGGACTGCTGAAAACTACCCCTACTAATGATAGACTGAGCACTCGGCGCAGGCTGATCCTGCCTATTGTGCTTTTTGCGCCACCAGTTACAACCCTTTCCTGTTTGAGGACTGTTTTGTTGTTGTGGTTGAGGGTTATTGTTCTTTTGAGGAGTTCGTTGTTGTTGTTGCTGCCCACCCTTTGTGGGTGTCTGTTGGTTCTTGGAAGAACCACCCGTTTGTGCCTGTCCACCCCGTGGACTAAAACCTGCTGCAGGAGTACTCCCAATCTACACTCTTGTATACCCACCTAAAGCCATGATAAGGTTCTCCTCTACTATGCGAGCCTTCTCCACTGCGACTTCCATAGTCTTTGGCTCAAAGACTCAGACACCACCACTAATGCAGGCGTTTAAACCCCTAATAAAGTGTTGTACTAGCATAGGCTCATCATCACCAATACCAGCATACTGCTTGAGTTCATAGAATCTACGTTCATATTGCTCTACAGAAAGAGCTAACTGACGTAGATCATGGAACTCATCAGCCCTATGCTGCCTCTAGTGTTCCGACAGGAACCGTGCTCTAAACCTCTCGAGAAACATCTCCCAAGAGACAAAACCAATATCTATATGGAGCTTCTGCTCCTCTAGGCGCCACCAAGTAGAGGCAAATCCTCTCAAGTGCATAATAGCGCATCTGGCACGGGTATTGCTACCGTAAGGGTGCATGGCAAAGCATCTACCCAAATCTAGTAGCCAAGTCTCTGCCTCTAATCCTCCTCCTGAACCATCAAAGGTAGGAGGGTGTGCTATCAGTAAATCCCTCATGTGACCTGCAATGATAGCATCCTGATGTGCTATGTCCTCTACTCTCCTAGGGGATCTATCCCTCTCTCACAACCTCCTGCTCATCTACTTGTCTAGGTCCAAGACGAGCTAGGACCTCCTCTAAAAGTGGACGTATCTGAGAACCCTCTACTGCTGACTGTACGGGATTTTGTCCCTCATTTCTCTGACCCATCTGTTCTGTCTGATCACTGTGGTGAGGGCTAGGAGGGGGAGTAACCTGAGGGATTGGCCCTCAGCCTCCTCCTCGACCTCTACCATGACCTCTTCCTCCTCTCCTAGGCATGTTCCTACACATAACAATTATGAGTCTTAGATACTATTCAACCAAGGTTATCAATTGCGAAACTACGTACTAGGTCAACCTAATGGGCTCGTGATTATCCAGAGCGTCCAGTGTTTGTAACCTTGGCTCTGATACCAATCTGTAATGCCCCGTCATAATAACCTAAGAATGTTGCAATAGTGTAATAAAGGTGTAATAATTTTTTTTTAAGTATTAATATTAAGTTAATTAATTGCATACATTCGTTAAGTTACTAAATGATTCACTACTTTGAGTTTTCCATAAGTGACTAAAGTATTTCTCATTGCACATATTAAATAATAACATAAAGATAAACATTTAACTTTGCATAACATTTAAATTTCCATTCAAGATAGTATCATAAAGTACATACATGTTTTTCCATAAATTGCATTTGATAGTTATACAATACTCATCCATCTGATGAGGTAGTTCAATAATAATTACATTTTACAAATGATCACCTCACAACATTGAGGGATGTTTTAACAATACAAATTTACAATATACAAAGTTGAAATACATATAAGATCCAAGTGTGAGCTCTCCATCCATGAAGCTCTCGATGCCATGATCAATCTAGGGACCCAACGGAGTAAGGTGCACATTCCACCCAACCATGTGGTACCCGTAGGTCCACCCCCCGTGCTAGGAGATAGTAATAAGGTTACCTAGACCTAATCTACTAACCCTAGACACTAGTACACAACAGACTATTGGTTACATTGCTTCCAGATTTAGACAATTGAATGTTTTACAAATACAAGGTTGATTGCTATTCTAGGTGGAGTGTCATCACAACAATGAAAAGGTTACCCTGGTGTTTCTTCCTAGGTTTTGGCCCCCAATCCTTGGGTTACCCTGGTAACCTCTTACGAAACCCGACCCCTATTGCATACTGTTGTGGAATCAAATGTCTTTTAAAGGAACAAGACACCGATTTTCCATTCCCGGCCTTCTCATCTTACACTCATGACTGAAGAAGCTCAAGAGTCATAAGAGAGGCAAAATATCTTGTTAAAAATTTTAATCTAACTAATGTGTCATTTAATTATCACTAACTTACCAACTATTTGTAAGTTACCCTGACACCACTTTGTGTGTCGGCCCTTACAAATAGCCACTCCCCTAAACATAACAAGGGTTTCTAAGTTTTCATGACTTGGGTTTACAAGTGCACTAAGTACATCTTACAATAACAAATACTTTTCAACAATATCAAATCACAATATTTATCACATGTACAACCCAAGTTAACACAAGAAATACATTCGAATAATTAAACACCTTTTTAAAACAAATCTCATTCTGGAAGACTTACACAACAAGGACTTTTCCAATTTTGCCCAAATGAAAACAATAAAAATAAATCAAGGGAAACAATTGTTTATAGTTTGGACTTTCTAAATCCAATCAACCAAAATATGTGATACACCAAAGTCAATCATTCAAAGTATCATTTGTTTTCTATTATATACCAATAAAGAAATCTACACATATACATTTATTGCAATAAAATTTAATGATTATTTCAAAAGAATAATTCATTCTAATCTCAAACAACATAATCAAAATAAATCAACTATCATAATATCTATATCTGGAAATTTAATAATATAAATAATTATAAATATTATGTATACATATTGTATATATACATATAATATATATTAGGGTATTAATATACATTATATATATATATATATAATATATATGTATACACAATAAATATAAGTAAAAATTCATATTACAAATTATCAATTCACAGGGTTTTAAAAGAAAACGTTGAAAACGCATTAACAATGGAGGTTAGGGCCCGTAGCCCTAACCTGACACATACTACCGTGCATAGTGGGGAGGGGCTACCTTCGCAGCCTACCCCACAGGGTCAGCCGCGATGGCTGAGCCGTGCGCTGCCCGCATGGGCGGTGCTGGCTCAGCCCTCGCCGCCGTGCCCCTGTGGGGACGGCTGCGGGTAGCCCCCGCCGCACAGAGCTTCGGCTCTAATTTCTATTTAAAACATTTTAAATTTAAAAATAATTCACTATATTAAAAGAAAACAACGAATTTAATAGAATTCATCTACGGATTTCATTCCGCCATTTTTAAAATACATTATTATTTCCGTACGGCGATTTTCGATTTACTATTTGAACAAATAATTTTATATATATATGTATTTATATATGTATGTATATATATTCTTTTCTGATATATATATATACATATAAATTATATATATGTAGAATTCATTAAAACAACAGATAATTACTGAAACTGGGCAAAACATTCTACAGGAAATTCAAAAATGAAATTTACAAACCCTTCAGATATATTAACAATTTTTCCTTTGTAATATGAAATTTACAAATCCTTCAAATATTTTAACAATTTTGCCTCTGTAATATAAAATTTTGTTTTGCCCCTTTTGTTACTTTATAGTTTTCATTGTTTTCAAAATTTCATAGAGAATTGAAATAAGACAACAGAAAAATTCTTTACTATCACAATTAAAATTCTTCACAGATCCATTCCACTGTTTGAATAAAACTTTTCCAAATTTTCAAGATGGACACAGAAATTACAAAGCATATCTTTTCTCTAACTTTTAAAGAAAGAACAAACAAAACAAGAAAAATACCTGTAGTTTAAAAGCTTCTTGTAGGAGAATTGCTCTTGCATGTAGCGTAGAATCCCAAAATCTTCTTTAAAGAAATCCCCAATTCCAAGAAAGAGCTTTTCCAACCACCAAGAATCCTCCAAGGGATCTCCCACCAATATACAACCAGAGAGATAACAATTTCTAAGAAATAATGAATTTTACACAGTAAGGATTTTTTTTGCCAGTGCCCTGATAATTTCCCCGTGAGGAAATTGAATAACCCCAATAATTTTCCCGAGATCCAAAATATCCTCCGTAACAAATTTTCAACAACCGTAAGCAAGTATGGCACTTACACACATGTCGAGAAGTGGTTGTGAAAAATATCTTCTCCCCTTCTCGGCAATCTTGCCAATTCCATTTAGCATGCAATTTTCAATTTAATTTAATTTAAATTTTACAACCACAATACAAATTTCATGCATTTTTTTTTTTTAATTTAAATTTACAATTTTGCATAATTTATTTAATTTTCAAATTTAACTATTTACTCACTTAATATTTTAATTTAACTAATTAATTTATTTAATTAAATAAGCTTGATCTTTTATAATCAAACCATTTAACCAAATAAGCTAATTAATTAATTAAATAATCAAGCAAGTAATTTCTTTAACATATAAAATTAATTTAAATAACAATAATTTAAAAAACACAATATTCCAACATTAAAAATTAACCAAATTTGCTTTTCAAACGATTAATCCAAACAGAAAATATCAATACAATCCTATGACTCTGAACTGAACAGAGAAAGTACTAAGACCAGGGTTATAAACTAGGCTAGGATAAACCAAACTACTATCTCCCGATTAACGTTTCCGTTGAGTCTTGACACGCTCAGACCTGAGTACATAGGTGGAGTCGGTGTCATGTACCTACAAATTCCTGCAACCAAGCAAATAACGTGCATACATATACATATATAAAACATTAAACAGACACACCGTGCGGAGAAAATCACAGATATCGCAGGGCACTCGCAAGTGAGTGATGCGATTCCGTTCTCCACACCAATACACTTCACAGCAAACTGACGAAATAAATAGCTGTTAGTCCTTCATAACATGTACATATCAATGAACAGCTGAAAGTAAAACATCTAAACTATATCCAATCATGTCTGAAATCAATAATCATCAAACAAGTATCATCATGTCACAAAATAATCCACTATCGCTCAAAACCAACGATCAAAATATCCAACAAAACATCATAGGTCTAACAGAGTGAAAACATAACAACAAAAAGCATAAGCATAAACGAAGGGGTACTACACTATCTCTTTTCTGAACTGATATTAATGACTACCTCTCAAGAGGAACAGGTATTATCTAGTGTTGTCATTGTTGCAACATTGTTGATTTGTTTGGATGTACTCCTAATAGGTATTTTAGTTCTATGTCAAAGGGGATAACATTGTAAATTATTTATACCTTTTCAATTGATGTCAAAAGGGGAGAGAGAATCATGTGAAAAAAATCATCTACTCAAACGGAGAAAGAATCATATGAAAAAGTGCAAGGTATCAGTGGAGAAAGTTATGTATATTGTCTAATAATTATTGTCCAAGGGAGAGATAATCCTATAAGTGAAAGTGAGTGTAGGAAAGTTGTGTAGGCTATCTAATCTAAAAACCGAGAGTGTGTATGTTGTCTTTGATGGTTTTTTACATCTTGTGTTGCCATCAATGAAAAAGAGGGAGATTGTTGCAAATATGTTCAAAGGTGTTTTCATTGATGTCAATAGGAATTCTATTGATCAGTGTTCTCATTGATGTCAACTATATGTTAAGGAAGTTGTTGCATGGTGAAGTTGTCAACAATATTGAGAAAATTGTGAAAAGAGGAAAACATGTTGATGCAGGTTGTGCATGTGTAGTTTAGATATTGAGGAAGTGTTGGGAGTACATGGAGATATCATTTTTTTTCAATGTCTAGAGATGAGTTGGAATGAAGTAATGAGATGAGATGATTTCTCTAGTACACTTGGTTTCGAGGTGCTCTTGATAAAATTTGATAAACAGGGTAAATAGTGTTGAGCAAGTGGTTAGAATGTGCTCTAGTATTGTACTCTACATTTCTTCCATGTTGATGCTATGCCTATGCATTTTTGATAGGTTATTCAAGGTTTTTAGAGGTTTCTATATTTAGAATTTGGGTTTCTGGAATGTTGTACAGTGTGAGATGTTTTCACCAGTGTGTGAACTAGTTTTTTAGTAATGTTATTTATGCCTTGGGAGAAATATATTTGCTCCGTGTTTCTCTGCTGTTTGGATTTAGCTTGTGCAGATTTAAGAAGTTTCTTATTTTTTTGTATTTCTCTATATTCAAGGTTTTACTTGATTTGGTGTAGTACATAGTGAGTTTCATTTTTCAATTTGTGAATAAGGTTTACCAGTTGTTTTGAGTTGAACTACCTTTATGATGCGACTTTAAATGAAGTGTTTGATGAATATTAAGTAGTTCGTGGTTTTTTCTAGATTGGGTTCAATTGAATTTTGTTGTCTAAAATTTTTTGATTCATTTAAGTGTGTACTTAATGATTATGGTGTTTAGCATGGGTGTTGGCCAATCTTGTGTTAACACTACATGTGAGGCTTGTGAAACCATGTTGAGATGTGTTTAGATCTATTTGGGTGCTAATAAAGGATTTATATAGGTTTCCATTGTTTCTATCCACCACGGGAATGTTTAGGTGCCGACCTATTTTGAATTTGTAAGTCTAATGGATAGTTGTTGAGATTAGTGCAGGTTTTTGAGGATGAGGTTGACATAAATAAGTGTAATGTTGATGTGAGATGTAAGAGAGAAGAAAGATAGATGTGACATCGATACGAGTGATGTGTGTAATGCAAATTTGAGAAATGTAGTGCGATCTTCAAGTATTTGGATTCTTAAAAGTAGTAAGCTAAAGCTGTCTGAAATCATTCAAGCAAGGTTGTGAGATTGTTGGAGCATTATGATGGATTCCTTGTTGCATTGAGAAAGTGTTATTTGTGTAACTCTTCTCTTCTATCTTCTTGTGTTCTTTCTATGGTAGTGAGCCCTAACTGTGAGCCTTTTTGGACAGTGTGTCCTATTTTGGTAGTGATCCCTTTTGTTCCGATTTTTCTATTGCTTATATTGTGAGTTAATCCTTATTGTGGTTTCTCCCTCATTGTGTTTTCCACGTAAATTTGGTGTTCTCTTGCATGTGGTGTTTTTATTTCAGTTCTCTATTATCTGCTATTCATGCTTAAACATTATAATAGAATAAGGGTTTAATGAATGCATGTGGAATTGATTGTTGTTGAGGGTTTTGATGTTTTGATTGGATACAACTAATTTACCCCCTCTTAGTTGTCTTGTTCATTCAACAATTGGTATTAGAGAAAGGTTCCTTGTAAAAGAGCTTAAATGCTTGAGGTAGATCCGAGATGGCAAACAAGGTTTCTTTGGAATGCCCTAGATTTGATGGCATAAATTATGCATTCTAGAAGTCAAAGATGGAAGGATATCTGGTAGCTCATGGATATGAAATTGAAATGATAGTAAAGAATTGATATGCTGCACTTCAAAATGGTTCAAGTATAAGTGTAGAGATCAAGGCACATGCGATCAATGCTAAGGAAATATTTATTATTGTGAATAGTATTTCAAATACTAAATTAGTAAAAGTTATGAGTTTGAAGACTTCTAAAGAGGTTTGGGATAAGCTAGAAATAATTTATGAAGAAGATGAAAAAGTCAACCAAGCAAAGTTGTAGAAATTGAAGGAACAATTTGAGACCCTGCATATGTCTAAAGATGAAACAATCAAAATCTACATGTAGAGAGTTTATGAGCCAGTGAGCACAATGAGAGGTCTTGGTGCACAAGTCAAAGAATCTAAAGTGGTAAAGAAAGTTTTTAGATGTATTCCTAATTCTTATAGTGAAAAAGTATTTGCTATTGGGGAAATTGTAGATCTTGATACTTATTCTAGAGATTAGATGAATGGTGCACTAACTTCTTTTGAAATGAGAGAAAAGGGCTTGAAAAATGGTATAAATGTAGAGACTGCTTTTAAGGCCAGAAAATAAGAAAAAGGTTAAAGATTTAGATAAGGAAGATCTTGATGATGTGGAAGCTAACTTTGTAAGAAGAATAGCTCATTGAACATGATGATCTCAATTTTAATCCTCAATTAACAAATTTTTCAATATATTATATAATCTTATAGTTAACACTATTTTTTATGAGAATAGTTGTTTATCAAATTCTCATGAAATTACAAGGTAGTTTCAAGCATTGTTATACAAAAATAGAAATTAGAAAGATGAAAGGAAATGGGAAATGAAATTTTCATTAAGTATAGTATTTTAAAATAAAGAATGGTATAATTTAAAGAAACTTAGTAGTATGAGTTAATCATTCAAAAATAGATATTAATTAAAAAAAATCACTAAAAAATGAGATTTTGAACTTAATTAAACACCAAAATAAATTTTTCCTTGCTAAAATAAAGAGAAACCAAAAAAAAAAGGTGCCTAAATTAGTATATGAGCTCAAATAAAAAATAACATCAAATAAAGTGAAATAAAGGATAAAAGTGATGAATATGAACCCTTCATGCAAAGCTATGCCCAAGCCAAAATAGAGGATTTAGTAAACCAAATTAAAGACAAAATCAAACTAATAAAGCTATTGGTTTAGATGAGTGCTCAAGATTAGAAGCATAAATGGGAAAAAAAATAATATTTTATATCATTTCTAGAGGACAAGGTTAAAATTACTTTCAAAGCAATAGTTTTTATTATTTTTTAAGCTTTGTGAAGAAGCTATATCTAGTATAAGGTTATAAATATGTGCCATTTACACATGCAATACAATATGCAATGAGAGTTGATGACAACCTTATGTTAGAGATGTCTTTCAATTTCAAAGTGAATTAAGTTGTTATTTATGTCTTTGTGTAAATATACAAATCAAAATTTTGTATTATAATAGTGCAAGCTGAAAGTCAGGTAAGTTCATATTAACATTGTGTAACATTGATTTTAGTGTAACATTGAATTTAAAACTCTTAGAGTAGCTTTGAATACTTCATAGTAATTATTTGTTTTCATATTTTTCATCACATTATATGAAGAGTAATATTTTCTTATTCAATCAAAATCAATTGTTGATGTATAATTGATAGTATTTTTTTAATCATTATAGTTGTTCAATGTATGTTATAGTTTAGTTGTTAAAATTAAAAATTCATTAGTGAGAATATGATATTTTTCAAAGCCTTGTGCTCTAGCCTCTAAGATCAAAACTGATAGACCAAGTTTGCTTATTTATTTTATCTTAATGCAAAATTGCAAAACATATATTGTTCATATTAGTACCTTTTTTTTTTTTAGATTTTATTGTAAGTTAAATCAAGAATTGTTCCCTATGAATTTGAAGAGAAGGCTCATCATCCATAGTTTTGTTTTGTGTTGTCATAAAAGTGGCAGCACAAAAAATATTACTCAATTTTCCTCAATTCTTTTGTATGAGATTCCACTTTAATTTTCTTATCAATTGTTAAAGTTTGACTAATGATATTTGTTTTAATCATCAATTAACATTTTTGTTCAATACATGTTATACTTTAGTTGTTAAGACTAAAAATTCATTGGTGAGAATAGCATTTGTTCAAAATCTTGTGTTCTACCTTCTAAGATTAAAATAAATAGATGAAGTTTGGTTATTTATTTTATTCTTATGCAAAACCACAAAGAATAAATTGTATATTGTACATATTAATATGCTTGTTTTTGCTTTTGATTTTAAAATATATTAAATCAAGAATCTTCCCATATAAATTTGAAGAAAGGATTTGATCATACATTGTTAAATTCAACAAACTATTACGAAAGTGACAAATCAAAACACTAACAAGAACTTCACAGTTTTTACTTTTACAACTACTTTTCCCTTAAGAACCAACTATTAACTACTCATAACAAGTTATAAATACCTTGTTAGCAACATTAAATGATTATATATTAACACTTTGAAACCTAAAACATATAATCATAAACAAACGGGAAAATTGCAATGGCCACCCTTAGTAATCCTTTTCTCACAGGCTTCTAAATCGAGCCAGCTATCAGGGATTTCATCTTGAAACTCTTCCACGGTGTAATTCGCATCCTTAAGGTTGTAAAAGATTGAATACCTACATATTACTCCTGAAGCATGCTGGTCAGAGAGAAGCTGCTCTATAATATAGTCATTCATATTACTTTCTTGTCTACCACTTGTGATTATCTCCAAGGCTTTCCTGGTTGCTAGCCTTGAGTAGAATACTGATAAACTCCATGTGGATGCTCCACTCCCCAGAAAAACTTTGGCTCTTAAGCACATTTCCTGCTCAACAAAGGACACCATCTGATTTTCTTTTATGTTACAAGACTTATTCAGTCCCAATTCATTGGAGTCAAAATAAGTACCATCTGAGAAGTTTGGAACTCCTTCCATTTTCCACAGACCTGCAACATTTATTCTTTCTGTGCGAAGTGCTCTAATCACCTGAAAATTATCAATTAAAGATTAATTTATGAGTATAAATTCGATCCATTAATAATGATTCACAAGAACCTATAATTACTATTGGTATTACTTAACTCAAATCTGTTTAGTCACAATGTTTTTCTTTATCAAACCTGCTTGGCTTGATAAGCATTTGCAAATATTGCAGTTTATCAGCCATATTGCAGATATTATACCTATGAACAATCTGTTTTATGGCTCTCTAGTTCTTTGTTCTTTGCATACTTTTATGTTTCTAAGGACTATAAAGCTTACATTAGCAAGTAACATTTGGGCCTTGGGGCCTCTTATCCATCCGTCTGTTGCGAGATACACTGACTCTACATTTTGCTCCTTCGCCTTGTCAAGTATAGCAGCAACAATGTCCTCCATTGTGGTTATTACCCCCACACATTTCCAAGGGTGTTTTTTCCACTGCATAAAATGCAATCCAGAACTGATTATGGATCCATCTATACATCTCACAAAGCATAATCCCAAATCGTGATTCTTGCAGTTGGCTTCCTCGAACCTCCAATGAACTGTACACAAAGATTGAGATTAGATCAGATGCATCAGTAATTCATGGAAGATGCTACCTTAGTCTAATTTATTCATACCAGAAATCCTAAGGATCAGAAAAGATGGCCTACAAGATTGAAGAAACATGTAATTTAAGTTTTTAAGATATTGGATTTTTTTAGATTTAAGGGTTTACATACAACAAGAAATCCTATAACCATTGGATTTGGAGAATGGGAACAGAGCACTACTATGGAACAATGGGAAAGTTCACCCAGGGGAGAGATTGCCAGCAGTAAGTTAAGAAGATAATTAATGAAGGCATCCTCACCAAGGGAACCCTTCTTAAAAACATTCTTTGTCAGCCTCGCAACAAATTCCTATTGTGATTAATCACAAGGGAACCTATAAAGCACATAAACAAGATACTCTTGTGGGCATTGAGAAAGAAATCACTGGATCTTGCAATGTCTCACAGACCTACTGCTACCAAAGTTTTAAGACTTCCGTGTCAATCTTATTCCAGAGTATTCAATTCTACATTAAAATTCTGACAAGCCCCACAAAAGATATGAACTAGTTCTCAAATTAAAGTTGGATGAAAAGATTAGATTACCTCCAAGAAAATTTGGGTTGTGTGGGCCAAAGGCACGTGCCTGGAGAGCTGAAACTGCATCTGAAATACAATCTGAAGGCTTGAGGAATGCAGATACAGCCAGGAATGCCCCTCTCCAACCATGGCCTGGGAAAAGCCCTGATACACCTGCACAATTGCCTCTGTTCATAGCCTCCATCTGGTTGGATATATCTTTACTGGACCTCCAGGTTTTGAAAGACCACCCAAGATCAATTATTTCCTATTCATGCATCCAAGCAAATCCTTTATGCTTAGCATTACCCAATCCATGGGGTGTAACTTGTAAGAAGATTTATCTTATTCTCTACACCCAAAAGATTCATAATTAAGTCACGTATAAAACAATACATTGTGAAAAGTATAAAACAATTCGTTTGGTTTTATTTTTTCAGAAATTACCAATACATTGTGAAAAGTATAAAACAATTCGTTTGGTTTTATTTGATAGAAATTACCAATAAATCGAATTGCCAAAATAGACCAAAGTTTACTGTATTTAAATAAAAGTGACAAGACACAAAGGGGAAGATGACTCACAGGTGTATAATTGGATGGCTTAGGAAATGACCCAAAAACATCATATTTTTTGTTTTCAGTTCTCAGTTTCCAAAACATGTCCACCTTATTTCCACAGGCAATGGCACATTGGTCCATGGAAGATACTCTCACAAACTTAGAGAGCTCCTCCAAATCGAGCCTATTCTCCAGAGGAATTGTGACTTCTTTCCTTGCGTTCTTTGAAAGCCTTCCTAAATCTAATATACAACAAGATCATCCACTATTATTAATCACAAACCTCTATTATAATCAATAACCCAATTTTAGTATTGAGGAAAGTAAGCATAACAGTCTACTTTATATTTCAAGTAGCGAACTATTAAACAGAATCAGCAATTCTTAACTGTTAAATAGTAAAGAAAATGCTTTAGACATAAAAAGAGAGCTTTTCTCCATAATTTGTTTTTCTAATAATAGTAATAAACATAGATCTTATCAATAATGAGATTACACCCAATTATAAGAAGAAGAATGAAAGTTAGTGCCCCTGTCAAGAATGCTTGATAGGTTAAGCATAAATTACATGAGATTGATAGGTTAAGCATAGATTGCATGAGAAACTACTTAGTGGGTGTATGACCTTGCTCATTATAAGATCTGCAGCGTTCCAAGTAGTATTAACTGATACCCCAATAAATATACGCAATCATTTCCATCTTTGTCAGTGAACTTGCTGAAATTCAAACTAGAACATTAATTGTTTTAGGTTCGACAACATGAATAGAAGAAGCACTTGAATTAAATACCTTGATGTTTTAAGGGGCCTCTGAATAATGGTGAAAGACAGAGTGTCCGGCCTGTAGCCCGAGCGATGACAGCAGCAGACATATACTCCACCAATTGATTGTTTATCCCCAAGGAGCGACTTACAACAGGCACTAAAAATCGCTCCTTGTTTGCATCAGGCACTAAAACATGCTCCTTGTCTACAACAGGTACTAAAAATCGCTCCTTGTTTACAACAGGCACTAAAAGTGGGTCCTTGTTTACAACCTGCATCACAAACCAAACAGCCAACCCAAATCCACATTTCATTTGCTTTCAATCACAAATCTAACAGCAACCCAACCCAACTCCACATTTTATTTGCTTTCAATCTGTACTATGTAATTGTGACCAGTGATTGAAATTAGGAAATGATGGCAGTATAAAGTGCAATAACCTCCTCCTGTGTATCAGTAATCTTCGTTGTAGGTAAGTAAGAACCAGGTGGGATTCTCGTACAAAAAAACATGTAGAGAGTAATAAATAGGGATCCTGTAATCACTAATGTCCATGTGTTAATAGACCCCATCTGGGATATTTACTCTCTTGTTTCCCAAAATTCACAGTACACAAGAGTTCTTAATTCCTAAGTTTGTTTTTCTACGTACAAATCTATATTAAGAATTGAATATAAACTTGCATTTCCTGACCATTACAGAAGTTCAAGTAAACCATCATAGCTGGGCCTTGAGAGTACTAGTGAATATATAATAGATTGAGCAGGCCTGTGTGGTGACCATTAAATTTGTCCAAGTTGGAAAAGATGGAAAAGTAACATGGGACTTTTAGTGCTACTTTACTCGGTGTTGGGGAAGAAGACCAAATGCGGGGAATTTTCAAAGTGTTATTAAGATTTTCTAACCAAGTTTAGAAGGAATTATTTTATTTATTTTAATATTTTTTATATTATAATATAATTAAATAAAAGTATTAATTTAAGATGTTTATTTTTTAATATTTTTTTATTAAAGTAGAAGAGACACATAGAAAATGATATTTGTATGCATCTTTTATATAGATTTTTTAAAGATAGATATTATAATTTTACTTTAAACTATTTCGTTCTACATCTTTTTTTAAAATTGAAATTTATTAAATTATTTTTAAAAATATCATACTTATATTCAGAATAATCTATGTAAAAGATACAAAAATCTGGCATTCTTGAGATGCCTATATTTTAATGAATTTTTATTAAAGTGAAATATGATGGAATAAAATTCAAATAAAATACAAATACTATAGTTTTGTTGCTAGTTTACCATAATGAAACCCAAACTAAACATAGAGATTGTTGATTGTTGCTCTATTGCCATTAGTTGGCAATAAAACTAAACTAGTAAACTATGGAGACCAAATGAGAAGAACAAGATTCATAAAACAAGTAAATTATATTTTCTATTTTTGTCAAAATGTTTACAACAAATTTTTTTACAAAATAATTAGAAAATTATCTATGTTGTTGTAGTTCTCTTTGTTCTTCCTCTTTTCTCTCCATATGCTCTCTTCTCAAATGCATTGTTTTGTCTTCCCATTCTTCCTTTTGTTTAAATATTCACATTTTAAATTCACCTACCATAGCAAATTTCCCCTCGAAATGAATTGTTGTTCAAAATCTACATTTGGATGTCAAAAATAGAGTCCCCAAAATTAAATGTTGTTTAGTGGTTGTAGGGGGAACGTAGGGGGGAAAGATCCAAGATATATTGGTCAATAATGATGTATACATCATAATTAAATCTTTTGACTTAGGATTACCAAATTTCAACAACCCCCCTTAATATTAAGTCTCCTTCATGCTCATTATATGCTTCCAAAACTAAAATTGTTCATTCTAGCACTTTTCCAAAGCCTTCCATTCCAAAGATCTACAACTTGACCAATCTAGAGCTCAATTTCCAACACTTTCGAAGCTCTTCTTGATCCCAACTTTTGAAGCTCTTCTATAGCCCATATGTTCTAGAGCTCAACTTTTAGAGCTTCCATAGTTCAAATTTTGGAGCTTACTTTCTAGAGTTGGAGCTTCTAGAACTCAACTTTTGGAACCTAATTTTTGGTGCTCAACTTCTAGAGCTTCTAGAGCTCAATCATTTTGAAGCTCAATTTTCAAAGCTTATGGAGCTCAACTATACATGACATCTAGAGCTGACTATGAGGGCTCCAAAGATCTTGTCACTATATCCATGATACCCAAACTACTTCTTAGGAACTTAAGACTATCTCTTGTGAGTGACTTGGTAAAAATTTCTACGAGTTGCTACTTAAGACTACAATATTAAAATTTAATTTCTCCATATTCTACTAGCTCCCTTATGAAGTGATACACAATCTCAATGTATTTCATTTATCCATGAAAGATTGGATTGTTTATCAAAGCTATTGATGATACATTTTCATAAATATGATTGTACCATCTTCTTATTTTTATTTTAAATATTCTAAGATCCTTTATAGCTAGGTAGCCTAACATGTTGCATTGAAAGAGAAACAATGGGTTGTTTTGTGGATGCCCATGAAATGGTTCCTCAACTCAAGTGAAACACATATCCAGATGTGCTCTTCCTATCATCTACACTTCCTTCCCAATCATTTTCAGTGTATCCAACCAACTCAAAAAAAAATTTTGTAGTATATAAAATACCATATCCCTTGGTTCCATTAACATACCTCAAGATTCTCTTACCTTCTTTCCAATTTGTGTATGTCGGTGTCTCTATAAATCTAAAAATCAAGTTTACTGCATGCATTATATTAGTATTGATTTGGATTTATATTGTTTTTGATAAAGGAAAAAATGGGTTTTATAGGGATTCGAAACCACAAAGTTTACAACAAAAGAAAGGAAAGGAAAAAAAAGTCCCACAAATTAAACAAGCTACAATAAAAGAAAAATTCAAAATAAACAGCAGCCAACCAAAAAAAGTCAGGATTCATATTGTTATTGTAGCATTTCATACTTGATTTCAGGTATGTGGTTGTTGGTGTTAGTGCAATTTGGCTACCAATACATTGGTGCATGCTTTCTATTATGCATTCTAAATTTTTTTTAAATCTTTGTTGCATATTTTTCTTGAGAGATAAAAATCTCATGTTTCATTTTCTTTACCTATATGCCAAAGAAATATTTTAAGACTTAAATCGATAATCTCAAATTCTTTTTCCATGGCTTCTTTAAAATTTGCAATGATGAAATCATCATTCCTTGTAAAAACTAAATCATCTATATACAAGACAATAATTAAAATATTACTATGTCACTTTCCTTGATGTAGAAAGTGGACTCACTATCACTTTTTCTAAAGTCATTGCATGAAAAATATGAGCCAATTATTTTTTAGCATGCTTGAGGTGCTTGTTTAAGCTGATAAAGAGCTTTCTTCAATGTATAAACTTTGGGTATGTGCAGGATCATGATGGGCCAAAAAGTGGCAATATGATGGGTATATGGTTGACGCCATTTTTTTGTCCAAAATTGATGAAAAGAAAAGGGTTTTTAAAGGAGATTCTCAACTTTCCACCAATATAATTGCGCTTTACTTTGAATTTAATAAGTAATTATTATTCATTTTCTATTTAAATTATGACTAAAGTCCTAATTGATAGGTGATTGAAAAACATCTATAGCTTTCAAACGGTATCACATTTTTTGAATCCAAAATATGTCACATTCTATGTTCAGATACTATAGGATTAAAAAAGAAAAATTGAATTTCATGAAGTTTTGACCAAGTTAAGGTGGTCCATCACTTTTTAATATTTTTAAAAGTTGTAATAAAATTCATAATTAATTATTTACTTGAAAAATTACAAAAAATATGCATCACATCAGGACATTCTACTTATATCTAAAATCTTATAAAAAATATTATCATTTTATTGTGGTTAGGGTGGTCAGACACCTACTTATTTTTTTAAGTACTCTGCATTGAAATTTTAAATTTTTACCTTTTAAAAAAAAAAAATTAGTAGTTTAGAAACTACATTCAATTTTCTACAGATACTATTCTTACATATTTTTGAAATAATATAGATAACTTATTCAATTTTTTACGTCAAGTTGCCTAACTCTGATTTTTTTGATTTTTTTGCCACTTAAGGGCCTGTTTTTTCCATGATGATCCTGCACATACCCCTTTATTTTATTATCCTAGAACTTCATACTCATGTGGTTGTTCAACATAAACTTCTTTTTCTAGCACTTCATTTAGGAAGGAAGACTTCACACCCATTCAAAACACCTTTCACTTATTTTGGGTTGTTATTGCTAAGACTACTAGTATGATTTCCATCTTTACAATTGGAGCATATGCCTCATCATAATCTCTTCCAAACTATTAGTTGTATTGCTTAACAACTAACCTTTTTTAGTTCTTTCTATTTTTCGTTTGGCATTTCTCTTAGTCATATAGACCCATTGAACATTCTAATTACTTGCTTACTCAAAGGTTAGATCCCATGTCATATTTCTCTATATTTCATATATTTCCTCATCCATCACACCATTTCTTTTCTTTTGTAGCTTCTTTAAAATAAATTGGATCACTTTAAGAAAATAAGGAAAATTTTAGATTTTCATATAATTCATCATCACACCTTTTATTTTGATAAGGGTATGTGCAGGATCATCATGGAAAAAATAGGCCCTTAAGTGGCAAAAAATTCAGAAAAATCAGAGTTAGGAAACTTGACGTAAAAATTTGAATAAGTTATCTAATTATTTCAAAAATATTTAAGAATAGAATCTATAGAAAATTGAATGTAGTTTCTAAATTACTAGGTTTGTTTAAAAACAAAAAAAATCTATTTGGTGAAAATTTGAAATTTCAATATAGTGGTACTTAAATTTCAGGGAAAAAATAAGAAGTAGGTGTTTGTCTAACCACCCTAACTATAATAAAATGGTAATATTTTTTTATAAAATTTTAGATATAAGTAGACGACTCATGCCCCAATGTGATGCATATTTTTTTGTAATTTTTTTCTAAGTAAATAATTAATTATGAATTTTTTATTACAATTTTTTTAAAAATATAAAAACTCGTATGTCTGACCACCTTAACCAGGTCAAAACTTCATGAAATTCAATTTTTATTTTTTTAATCCTATAGTATGTGAAGCATAAAATGTGAGACATGTTTTGGATTCAAAAAATCTGATACCGTTTGAAAGCTATAGATGTTTTTCAATCAACTTATCAATCAGGAATTTAGTCGTAATTTGAATAGAAAATGAATAATAATTACTTATTAAATTCAAAGTAAAGCATAATTTATATTGGTGGAAAGCTGAGAATCTCCTTTAGAAACCCTTTTCGTTTCATCAATTTTGGGTAAAAAAATAGTCGTCAGCCACATACCCATAATATTGCCACTTTTTGGCCCATCATGATCCTGCACATACCCATAAATATCCCTTAAGATTTCCATTTTTCTTAGCATTAGGGAGGTAAGAGTGGGTTCTAAACTCTCATTGTTGGAGCTAATTAACTATGCATAAATTCTCCAGGGTTAATTGGTTTCCATAGTTGTTATATATGGGTTTTGGAGCTATTTGGAGGACTTTGGCACTATTGCAGGTGATCTATGAAGCTAACTATTGGGCTACATATCTATTCTAGATGCACCTTGCTACTCTATATTTCCTTCTTCTTCATCATTTATAGGAACCCTAACTGTAATAAACAAAGAGGTGTCCATCATGTAATCCCATGATTCATTTACTATAAGTTTGGCATCCTTGTTGATCATTATTTTTTAGTGATAGCATTATACAAATCATATACCTTGGAATCTTCATTTTATCCTACGAAGATGCACTTTTCACCTTTATCATCCATCTTTTATCTCTTATCCTTTGGCACAAATGCATATGCCACACACCCACACACTCTAAGGTGCTCCACTCTCCACTTGCATTTTTATGTACTTCTTGTTGAATCAAGTATCATGCGCACAAAATTTGTAGGATATTTATTAAATAAATTGTTGTTGCAAAAAATTAACCTCAATATTCATTTGGGAGTTTCTTGGATTTCAACATACTTCAAGTTTCATCTCCATGATGGTCCTATTCTTTCTCTTAGCTACTCAATTTTTCTATAGAGTGTAGCTTGTTGTCAACTCCTTCCTAATACCTTCATTCCTACAATAATTAACAAATTATTTGGAGGTATACTCTTCCCCTCTATTTGATATGACAAACTTAATATAGTGTCCACTTTCCTTCACAATTTGGTCCTTAAACACTTTGAACTTCTCAAAGACTTCAACTTTTATGCTTCTAAACATAGACCCATGTCTTCTAGTTGTAGTCATCTATGAAGGTCATCAAATACTAATTTTTCCCTACTACCAGAGTTTACAAATGGCCACACAAATATATATGCACCAACTTTAATGGTAATCTTTCCCTTCTAGAATTCCCTTATTGAAAGGACTACCCATGTTGCTTTCCTAAAATGCAAGCTTCATGTTTTCCATTAGGATCTATTTTGGTTGGTAAATCCCTAACCATATCCTTCTTGGACAATAAGCTTGATCTAGAATAACTTATATGTGCATACCTTAAATGTTATAGTCTAGAGGGGTTTTTAATTATTATCAAGTGAAGATTTATTTCTTTTGTAATACTATACACTTTTTGTGCTTGGGAGGATCAGCTACAAAATGGGTTGATAAGATGATTTGAATCCTAAAAGGAAAAATTTAGTTCCTTTTCATTTGGGATGCTACTACTACATTATTACTCTCATTGTTGTCAAATATGATGCACTCATACCCTTAAATCTATTCACACCTTATAACCTCTTTAGACTAGCTATCTAACACTCAAGATGTTTTTCTTTATTCTTAAAGGGAAAAATAAACATTTTCTAGTTCTTTCTTGTCTCCATGCTTGGCGGTGATCATAGAAAACCATTTCCCCACTATTGGAACTATTTTATTGTTCCCTATTTTCATTCTAGACTTGTCTTTCTTGTCAATAAATGCAAACAATTTTCTAGTCCCACTCATTTGATTGTTGCATCTATTGTCCAATTCCACAAATTTAGCACTACCCTACTCACCAATGTTGTGCATGATGAAGTTATTTTATTGATGACCTTCGATGACCTTCTCATTAGCCACATTTTCACTTTGTTTTGATCGGTCATGCTACTTTTCCAACACTCACTTACATAATGACTATACTTGTGGAAATAGTGATACTAAACATTACTTTCAATGTATGCATAATTCAATTTACTCCTATTATTCTTGTCTTTGAAGATAGGGTGTGGGCTACTTGCTCCCTCTCAATCATTTCTTATTCCAAAGTTGTTTGCTCAAAAGCTACACCTTTTAGAGTTGTTTCTATATCTACCTTTGGAGTTCCTTCTAGAGTTGTTTCTTCCTCTCCCCCTACCTCTTGTATTAGCTTGATCTTTGAATTCTTTCTCTTGGGAATAATGTGTAGACTTGTTCAAGTGTTTCTCATGGGTTTGTAGTCAACCCATCAACTCATTAACTATCATCTTTGAGAGGTCTTTGGATTCTTCTATGGGGTAAAATTTTGAGGGAAGACTCCTAAGGATTTTTTCAACAATCCTTTACTATTTCATTTTTTCAACATTGATTCTCAATTTATTTATCAAGGTTGAGACTCTTGTGTGGAAGTTTGAAATAGACTCCACGTCCTTCATTTGAAGAGTTTGAATTCTCTCTAGAGAATTTATAGTTTTATTAAATTTCTCACCTTATCAATCCTCTTATAATACGTTTTTAGTATTTCTCATACCTCTTTTGCATGGTTATTTGTTGGTATTTTAGGGAAAATGACTTCTATCAAAGTTGCCTCTATTAAACTTAGTCCTTTTGTATTTTTCCTTTTGGTCTCCTTCAACTAAGTCTTTTGGTTATTTGTGAGAGTTGCATGTGTTTTTGGGTTAGTCACATTTGTGAAACCATTAATCACAAGCTCCCACAAATCTTTTTCTACCATTATTATCTTCATCTTCTTTACCCACATGTCATAATTTTTCCCATAAAAATATAGTTGTTTCTATCAACTATTTTTTTCTTCTCCAGTCATTATTGACACTTAAAACAAGTTGTTAATACCCAATAAAATTTGCACCTTGGGCTATGACACTAGTTTGATGGAATAAAATCCAAATAAAACATAGAGACTATAGCTCTATTGCTAGTTTTCCAAAATGAAACTCAAACTAAACTTAAAGATTGTTGTTTTGTTTCCAACAATTGGTAATAAAATCAAACTAAAAAACTATGAAGACCAATTGAGAAGAACAAGATTCATAAAATAGAGAAAATATATTTTATATTTATGTCAAAATTTCTTTTACAAAAAAAAATATTATAGACTAATAAAAAAACTATATTGAATTGCATTTCTAAAGTTATTGTGTAATTAGCTTATGCAATTATTTGTCTTTTATTCAACACTCTGTTGTAGTTATCTCTATTCTTCCTCTTTTCCCTATATTTGCTCACTTCTCTACTCCACTATGTTTTCTTCTAAACCTTTCTTTTATTTAAATTTTCACATTTCAAATTCACCTACCATAATAAATTTCCCTCCCTCTCCAAAATGAATTATTGTTCAAAATCAAAATGTAGGTGTCAAAAATAAATCCCCCAAAATTAAATTTTTTAGTGGTTGTAGGAGGGATGTTGGGGGAAAGGTCCAAGAGATCTTGGTCAATAATAAGATATACATCTTAATTAAATTCTTTGACATAGGATTACCAATTTTTGACATTATAGGAACCTAGAAAATTATATCTCTAAGCATTGTTTTCATTGATTTGTTTAAAGATAGATATGTCAAGTAAGTTTCACTTTAAACTATTTCATTCTACATCTTTATTTTAAAATTTTAAATTATTAAAGTGTTTTAAAAAATGATAGTTATCTTTAGAAATATCTATGTAAGAGAAATGGAGAGATATCATTCTTGATTATTTTTTAGATTTGTAATAAAAAAGGATATCTCTAAACATATTTTACAAAAGAAATTTAGAAATAGATATGAAAATTTTATTTTAAACTATATCATTCTTGGTGTCACCTGCATTTAAAATAATAACACACTTGAATACTTACATATACATTGTTTTATATTGTATTTTTAAAGAAACATAAAATATGTATTTGATATTGAATTTTGTAATGTTAAGAGATGTTATTTATATAATTCATTATAGTGTTTAGAGTATTTTTAGATATATATATATATATATATATAATATTTTGGATCACATTGTAAAAAGAAAACTTGATACATCTTACAAAATTGATTTCCACTAACATACTTATTAAAAATATTAACTATTCCATTAAAAATGAATTTATATTGTCAGAGTATAATAAATAAAGATAATAAATTATTAATTTATTTAAGAAATTTAATAAATTAAAAAAATTGTTATAAAAAATAAAATGTTTATAAAATTAATTAATATTTATGATAAAATATAAAAAATTAATAAATTTATTTTTTCTCACATGAGATTATTCCCACTAGCTTAATACTATTGACATTTTGAAACTCATAGATAAACATTTATAAACGTGTAACTAAAGGATATTTTATTTTTGAATTTTACAAGATTTGTCAATTATATTCTTACCATTGCTTATAATTTCTATTCTATATGTTTTATTTGTAAAATTTATATAACATATAATAATATTGTTGTCAAATATTTAAATGATAATCAAAAGGTTTATATACTTGGAAATATGATATAACTTAATATATTTTATCTTATTCATAAGATTGATTTTAAAATTTTTAATTATATATAAAATAATTGACAATTAGTATGTTATATTTGAAAAATAGATAAATTGGAGAACAAATTAACTTGTTAAATTAATTTAAAAAAATGTATTTAAATATTTATCATTCAATTTTCTCTATATTAAGAATTCATTTATGTAAATTTGATTCTCAAATAAAATAAATTTTATACTTTTAATCATGCCCCCATCCTAAATCAATGTGATTTCTAATTCATATTCTTGATACCTATGCTAAATTTGAATATTTTTTCTCATATGCAAAGATAAGTCTTGTACTTATTAAAGCACAACATTAAAAATATATTTTGTTAACGTTATCATTATTGTTATTAGTTAGACATGTTAGATAAAAAAAAATCATTTAATTCTTAGATAAATCTAATTTAAATTTTTAAAAATTATAGTTTTACAAATATGGACACATCTGTTGATGTATCATGTGTTTCCCATTTCTCTTCGTAATTTACCTATATAGACTCTTAGTTTAAAAAAACATGCTTAATGATTATTCTATTAAATGTGTCAACATTCTTACCCAAAAAGAAACATTGCTCCTAAATTAACTTATAATAATAAATTATATCTTTAGCAAATTGGTATCTAATGTAAACAATGAATATAGGAAAATAGGAAAAGAGATTTGACTTTGTAGTGGTTTAAAAAACTATTTGTTAACCAAAATTTTAAATTGCAATTAGATAAATTAATAATAATAAGATTTAGTTAAATCAAATATTTGAGTCAGTTAATGACATCAAGATAATTTACTATATAATTTTTTTTTAAAAATCCTAAAATTAGTCACTTTTCTCCCAAAATGGTGTCACTACTATCTTCTTCTTAGGTTAGGGTTTTAGAATACAAATTCAACTATCTTTTATCTATGAAAAATGTTAGAAAGGAGTCTTTAGAATTTTGGCAGTGAATTTCCACATCTAGCTTTGCTAGAGGGTAATCACTAGTGTAGGAGCACATGGGTGCATAGGCAATCAACATCACCCAAAAACATTTTCTAGTTTAATTTATAGTTTTTTGTTTGCTTGGGTTGGTGTTCTTTGGAATTTATTAGGTTCACAAGACTTCAACAGCAAAAAGAATAGCAAGAATCAACTTTCCTCGATAATGATAACATTAACTTCTCATTTGGTATCTTTATTGCACCCCTATGGGTGCTTGGTCTATTTTTGGCGGGATAGCAGGATGTGTTGTGTCCATTTAGCCATTAACTACACTCCCATAGAGGTTTTCCTATGGGCCTGTGGTAACATAGGGGAACCACTACCTAGCGACAGTTTGACTAGTAGCCTGTAGTAATGCAGAGGCACCGCTATCCCATGGTAGGGTATTTTGGAGAATATGGTTATTTGGGAGCTCATTAACCGCAACCCCGCAATCAACATTATGATAGGCTATGGTATTGCGGGTTGAAGTTTGGTGGGGTAAGTAGAGGCAACCTCTATCTCACGACCATTACCAAGAGGTGTGGCAGGACTATGGTATGATATGTTAGTCATAAATCTTATCCAAGATCAAGGGAAAAAATTCAAATAGAATAAAAAAAATTCCAATGGTCATATAAGTTTGAATTTGGCAAAGAGAATAGGGTCAGAGATCGAAGAGTGGGCAGAATAGGAAGGGTGGCAAAACAAAGACAGAGGAAGGAATTAATAAAGGTCGTACTAGAGTAGGAAGATTCTCGTGTGAAGGATAAGATCTGTAAAAGGATGAGGCCATGACATGCCAATTGGAATGTATTTTGTAAGAAAATAAATAAATTGAATTTGTGTTGCAGTATTTTTTTGTATGTTTTGATGTATTTTTGTTGTTAATTTATTTCCATGAGTGGTTGTTGGGTAGAGGAGAGTACTCTCTTGCACCAGTTGTTATTAGAGAAACTTATCCTGAGTGTGGAGAGTAACCACTAGCATTTGTGGGAGTGAGTAATGGTTGAGGAGTGCTCAAGAGGATTTTTTTGAGTGTGTGTGGAGTCCCAAATGATTGAGAGCTAAAGTCATTGATTGACAAAGATGTCGCCATGAAGAGGAAGACCCGAAATAGAGGTAGTGTTGGAACGGTTCTGAGACAAGTTAATGGAAGATATCATAAATGAAGTGATACTAGCTATTGGTAATGCCAGATATTCTAAGAATGAAGAAGAATCTTAAGAGGAAGAATAGGGAAGGGAAGAAGGAGAAGAACGACCAGAGGATGCAAGAGAAGATAATTTTTTAGAGATTTTCGTGAATAACATAGAATAGTAAAGTAGATGTGCCAAATTTCTCTAGAACATTAAATCCATAAGAGTTAATTGATTGGATTGGAGAACTGGAGGAGTACTTAAAGATGGGGGACATAAAAGACCCACAGTGAGTGAAGATAGCCCAAACAAAATTGAAAGCGCATGCTGCACTATGATGGAAATGGTTGCAGAGAGAACAAGAAATGGATGGAGATCCCGGGATAACAAGATGGAATCAGATGGTGATGATATTGAAGAAAAAGTTTATTCTTGGGGATTATGAGATGGAGTTATTCAAGAAACTACAAAATTTGAGGCAAAAGGAAATGAGTGTAAAGGACTACATGGAGGAGTTTTATAAATTGACCATTCAATTTGGAAGGCATGATGTTGATAGAGAGAAGGTAGCAAGTATGTGAATGGATTGTGGTTCAATATTCAAGAGGAGATGAGTATGTTGAATATTACCACAGCTGAGGAAGCATACCATATTCATTAAAGGTAGAGGATAAATTGGTGAGGAATCAAATGAGTGGTTCCAAAGGTCGGGGAAGATTTGCAACTAACAAGAGACAAGCGAGCGATAGTAAAGGGAAGAAAATTGAAGAATAATTCAAGCCCAATAAGGAGGTGGGCCCAAACACCAAGGAAATAGAGGTTTCAACTGTAGGACATGGTAGTAACAACAAAGGGTTCCCATTTCGATGTTACCAGTGTGAAGAAGTTGGTCATCGTGCCTTCAAATGTCATCAAATACAAGGGGGAAACAAGAAGAGTGCAAGAAGAAATCACTCTGCCTAGGAAGATGAGGAATGTGATGCATCATCAAAAGATGAGCATCAAGAAGAAGGTGAATCACTCATGATGAGGAGAGTGTTGGTGAATCCAAAGGTAGATGATCAGAATCCATCCCAAAGAAGGAATATTTTTCAAACTATGTGCAAGGTTGGAGGTAAGTGTTGTAAGGTTATAGTAGATTGCGGTAGTATAGATAACTTAGTTTTAGAAGAGATGGTAGAAAAGTTAAATTTGAAAAGGAGTAAGCATCCTAGTCCATATAATGTTTCTTAGTTGTAGAAGGAGCATCAGATGATTGTGAGTGAGCAATGTTTAGTTAATTTTTAGATTGGCTCTTATAGATATGAGGTGTTGTGTGATGTGACGCCTATGACTGTTTGCCATGTGTTATTAGGTAGAATATGGTAGTTTTATAGGGAAGCCATCTATGATGGTAGGAAGAATGTGTATACCATCCGAAAAGATGGACAAAATTTGTGTTGAATTCTCTAGAGAAGGAGAAATGAATAAAAGATTCTAATGCTATTGTTTGTTATAGTGCAGAGAAGCAATAGATAGGGGAAAAGGATTAGGCTGAGTGTAGTGAATTATAGTAATTTGAAGGACATATTTCAAAAGCGAAGAGCTTATTGGAGTTTGATTTACTATAGCAACATAGTAAGGGAGTGAAAGATAATAGTTTAAAGGGGTGTGGTGGTCACAGACGTGGACCTATGGTAAGGAGTTGTCTGGAGAAATGGGATGACACCAATGGTGGTGGCTTGGGTGTTGAGGTTGAGTAGAATAGTAGAATCTAAGGTAAGGATTTGTTGGAAAAACAAAGACAAACAACCGAGAGGGGAGGTGAATCAATTGTCACAAAATATTTAAACTTTTCAAACTTAACTTAATCTCATATCTGATGAATGAACAATAGACCACAAATAATCAGCACATCAGAAACATAGAGAACACCAAGATTTTTACATGGAAACCTTGTTAAGGGAAAAACCATGGTGGATGTCATTCCACAATATTATACCTTGTTAAAAGTATAATGAAGAATAATGGGAATGCACATGCATTCAGGCACACTACCTAGAGCTCACTACTCAAATATAAGAGGACTCACTGCCCAAAGAAGACACATTGTCTTACAACAATTTGGATTAGATCTGCAGGGTATGAATTGAGAAAATAACTTCTACAAAATCCTGATTATAGTTCTGGTTAACCATAGAAACACTCCTTCACACTTCACTCAAACTTCTTCACACTTTGCTTTGCAATTGAATGATTAGGTCACTATTTGCACACTTTCTCTTTCTCTAGCACTTCTTCACTACATAACTTCACACAAACAAACACTCTTATATATCCGCAACATGGAATTACATCAACAACTTTGTCAACCAAAATATAAAACATATACACAATGTTGGCCCAAATTTACAAGTAAATTTTCAATGTGAATCAAACACTGTTGGCCACAACATAATGAAGACTTAAAACAATATCCTTGAGCACACCAAACATTCAAATTTTAATCTACAAGGATCCAAAACATGTTACAACCACCATGTCGGCCAAGAACATAAAAACCCAAACACACAAGAGAAAAATCATGGACCGCGAGCACACTAATCAACATGGAGATGCAACAAAGATAGAGCATGATCTAGAACCATCCACAAGTATCAAGAATCATCAGATAAACATCTGCAACAACTGAAATTACTAGAATCACATCAACTTCAATCAGGAACACTAACTGAAGCCATAGAAAAACTGTCAGAACACAACTGTTCATAACATGATTAAATCTTCACACAGACCTTTGAAACTTTCGGTAGGTAAGCTAGATACACTCAGTAATAAACCCTTTAGTCCACAATGACTAATCTTCAATGTATTGAGAAAGATACCTTCATGAACTTCATTGTTCCACTATCAACCTGCAACTCTTTCTTTAACAATTTTCTTAATATCCTCGACATATACAACCTACAATACATCAATGCTAATAGTTTTGACATCAATGGCAACCACATATCAGCCACACAACCACAACATCCAACAATCTCCCCCTTTGGCATTGATGGCAACACATGATGTGAAAAACACCATCAACACAACTCTCAATCAACACTTACTCCCCCTTAGATTTTGACTCTTCTCCTCATGCTATTTTTCACATTTCTCTTCTCCCCCTTTGACATCAATGGAAAAGATAAGCATTATCTTTCCACATACAAGCTCTAAACCACATATCTACACATCTAACTACTCCCCCTAATTAGCAGCCACAGAAACATCAATTGGATCACAATATAGCTATGAAGCACACAGATTGATGCAAGTAAATGCATCTCTAGTTATTATCAGGAGGGGTAATCACCCCTAACATCACTCTGAGATACTGAAATGTATCCTTTGATAACGACTTGGTGAAAATGTCTGCAATCTATTCTTTGGTAGGAACATACTCCAGTCTTACTTCTTTCTCACTCACTTTCTCCCTCAAGAAGTGAAATTTGATTGATATATGCTTGGTCTTAGAGTGTAGTACCATATTCTTTAATATGTTTATTACACTTGAGTTGTCACAGTATATGACAATAGGCTCATCATATACTACTCTGATATCATTTAGCATTTGTTTCATCCATAGTACTTGAGTACAATTATTTGCAGCAATAATATACTTTGCCTCAGCAGTAGATAAGGAAATGGAATTCTTCTTTTTACTCAACCAAGACACCAGCTTCTTCCCTAGGAAGAAGGCACCACCACTAGTGTTTTTCCTGTCATCTACATCTCCTGCCCAATCTGCATCAGTATAGGCACTCAAGGTAAGATCATCATCTTTAGGATACCAAATCCCAAAATCAACTGTTCCTTTCAAGCATCTGAAAATTCTCTTTACAACAATCACATGAGATTCTTTCAAATCAGCTTGATATCTAGCAACCATACACACAACATTCATGATGTTTGGTTTGGTCTGAGTTAAGTAGAGAAATCCACCAATCATTGACTTGTATGTTGTTTGATTTTCCTTAGGAGAATCATCATTCTATGTTAACTTGCATGTAGTTACCATGGGTGTACCAACAGGCTTTGAGTCTTCCATGCCAAACTTCTTCAACAACTCTCTCACATATTTGGACTAAGATATGAAAATCCCATTGTCTAATTGAGTGACTTGCAATACCAGAAAGAACTTCATCTCTCCAATCATACTCATTTCAAATTTACTTTTCATTTCATCAACAAACTTCATACATAGATCATCATCACCTCTAAAAATAATTTCATCAACAAAAACTTCAATAATCAACTCTTTATCATAATCCAACTTAAAATACAAGTTGTTGTCAGCAATACCTTTATTGAATCCAAGCTTTAGTAAGTATTTATCCAATCTAGCATAGCAAGCTCTAGGGGCTTGCTTGAGTCCATACAAAGCATTCTGCAATCGGCAAACCATGTCTTCCTTATTAGTCAGTTGAAATCTGTCTAGCTGTTCAACATATACCTCTTCTTCTAACTCACCATTCAGAAAGAATGACTTCACATCCATTTGATAGACTTTGTAGTTCTTATATGTAGCATAAGCAAGAAATAATCTTACAGCTTCAATTTTGGCAACAAGAGCAAAGGTTTCTTCAAAATCAATACCTCCCATTTGTGAATACTGTTTACAAACTAGTCTTGCTTTATTCCGAACCACTTCACCTTGTCCATTCAACTTATTATGAAAGACCGATTTAGTACCAATCATATTTTTATCTTTAGGTCTGGGAACAAGAATCCATGTATCATTCTTTTCAATTTGCATCAGTTCTTCCTTCATAGCTTCCATCTAGTGTTCATCATTACAAGCTTCATTGACATTGTTAGGCTCAGTCTTTGAAATCAGACAATACTCTTTTGCAATCCTTCTTCTAGTCTGCACACCTTTATTCTTATCTCCTATAATTTGATCTTCAGAATGATTTAGCTTTACATACCTCAAAATTTTAGGATTCTCTCACACTTTTGCTTCTTCTATTCTTTCTTCTACACTTCCACTTGTCTCTCCTTCCTGACTTTCTTGATTTACTGGAACAATTTGAACTTGATTTTGTGTCTGAACATTCTTCCTTTTGTTTGTACTATCTTTCTGGTCATCTGAATCATATCCACAGTATCTAGATGATCTAGCAGAGTCCTCATCAACTCTTATATTTCCACTTTCATCCATTTTTCTCAATCTTCTATTATAGCACCAGTAAGCCTTGCTTTTAGTAGAGTAGCCTAGAAAGATTCCTTCATCGCTCCTTGCATCAAACTTTCCTATGTCCTCATCTCTCTTAATATAAAACTTTCTTCCAAAGATCTTGAAATATTTAACAATAGGCTTTTAACCAAACCACAGCTCAAAAAGAGTCTTACTGGAAATACCATTGACATTTACCCAGTTTAGAGTGTACACAACAGTGCTTACAACTTCTCTCCAATAGATGTGAGGCACATTTCCTTCCAACATCATTGTTCTAGCAGCATCCAAATTTTTTTTGTTCTTTCTCTCTACAACTCCATTCTATTGAGGGGTTCAAGGAGCATATAACTATCTTTTGATTCCATGCTCTTCACAGAAAGAATTGAACTCCCGAGAGGTGAACTCACCATCTCTGTTTGACATTAGGCATTTGATCTTTAGAGCTGTCTCATTCTCTACCATAGCTTTGAAACTTTTTAAATTCTCTAATGCTTCACATTTTTCTCTTAAGAAAGCAACCCATATCATCCCAGAGTAATCATCAATAAGCAACATAAAGTACCTTTTTCCTTGTAGACTTCTGATTTTGGAGGGACCGCACAGATCAATATGCACTAGCTCCAGCACTCCATTAGAATGATGTTGTTTGCTCTGAAAAGAAGCTCTAGTCTATTTTCCCATCTGACATTCCTTGCATATTGTATTAGTAGGCTTCACTAGCTTAGGTAGATCTCTTATTGCTTGAGTGGAGCTTACCTTGACAATGTTATCAAAATTCACATGACACAACCTCCTATGCCATAACCAACTTTCATCTACTTGAGCAATTAAATAACCTTCATTAGCATGAGCACTCAGGTGAAAAATGTGACCTCTTGTCTTTGTACTTGAAGCAATTATATTTACAAAGCTTCCAAGTATCTTGCATCTTCCATCTTTGAACTAAAGATTATAACCCTTGTCCACCATATGTCCAACACTCAACAGGTTATGCTTCAAGCCTTCAACATAAAGGACATCATCAGTGTTATGTTTACCACCAAGACAAATAGATCCTCTGCCATGAATCACACCATCATTGTTATCTCCAAATCTTACAACCCCATCATCATATTTCTCTAGACTTACAAATTTTCTTTTGTCACCAGTCATATGATGTGAGCATCCACTGTCAATAACCCACTCATCCTTTTCTTTAATTCAGGCTACAAGAGCTTTCTCAACTTTAGCAGATTCAGTAGCCACTAGACCATTTTCCTTGATAGCAATGAAAACCAATTCATCTTCATTTCCATTTTCTTTATCAGATTCTTCATCAGTCACACCTTCTTCAGCATAATAACATTTCTTTTGAAATCTAGGTTTGTTAGGCTTAGACCTAGGAACTCTTTCAAGAAACCTTGAAGCAAAATAACCTATACTGCAAGAAAAACATTTAATAGACAAATTTCCTATATACTTAACTTGTCCTCTGCCTTCTTTCTTTGCAATCAGTGCTTCCAACTCTTCTACCTCTCTTTCTTCATCTTCAAGTTGTTTCATCTCTTCCTCATACTTGAATGTATTTCTAGAACTCTTTCCCAGATCATATCTTTGCTTGTTTCTTCCGGATATAGAGGCCTTAAATGCAAATTCATTCTTGGGGGCAGAATCACCAAATTCTCTCAACTCAAAGGCAACAAGTTTACCAATCAACATATCTCTTGTCACATTTCTTATTTTTTTGAGCTCTTCAATAGCATGAACCTTTGATTTGTAAGTGGGAGGAAATGATTTGAGCACTTTAGCTACAATTTCTTGTTCATCCCGAGTACCACCGACACATCTAATACCCATCACAATTTCATTTACTCTTTGCATAAAAGAGGAAATATTTTCATCTTCACCCATCTTCAAAGTTTCATACTTTTCTTTCAAACTCTATAGCTTAGCAACCTTCACAAGTGCATCACCTTCATACAAAGTGTCTATCTTCTTCCATATCTCATGGGTTATCTTCAGATCCATCACATTTGTCATTTTTGAATTCGTCAGAGCACTCAACAAAGCTCCAATAGACTTGATGTTAATCCCAACCTCTTTAATCTCATGAAGAGTGGAAGGACCATTCTAAGGAATAACATATCCATTCTTTGTAATCTTCTAGAAGGGTTCACCAATACACCTCAAATGACAATCCATTCAAGATTTCCACAAAGAGTAGTTTGTTCCATCGAATCTAGGACTGTCCTTGTATTGCCATCTCGGATCACCTCAAACTTTTAAACTTCTTTAGAGGAACCTGCTCTGATACCAATTGTTGGAAAAAAAAGGATAGACAACTGAGAGGGGGGAGCTGAATAATATTTTCACATAATATTTAAACTTTTCAAACTTAACTTAACTTAATCTCAAATCTGATAAATGAACAATAAACCACAAAAATTCAGCACATCAGAAACACAGAGAACACCAAGATTTTTACATGGAAACCATGTTAAGGGAAAATCCATGGAGGATGTCAGTCCATAATATTGTACCCTGTTAAAAGTATAATGAACAATAATGGGAATACACATGCATTCAAGCACATTGCCTAGAGCTCACTACTCAAATACAAGAGAGTTCACTTCCCAAAGAAGACACACTATCTTACAACAATTCGGATTAGATCCATAGGATAAGAACTGAGAAAATAGCTTCTACAAAAGCCTGATTATAGTTTCGGTTAAGCACATAAACAATCCTTCACACTTCGCTCAAACTTCTTCACACTCTACTCTGCAATCAAATGATTAGGTCACTATTCACACACTTTCTCTTTCTCTGGAACTTCTTCACTGCATAACTTTGCACAAACAATTGATCTTATATATCTGCAACATAGAATTACATCAACAACTCTGTTGGCAAAAATATAAAACATATACACAATGTCGGCCCAAATTTACGAGTAAATTTTTAGTGTGAATCAAACACCATCAACCACAACATAATGAAGACTTAAAACAATATCCTCGAGCATGTCAAATATTCAAATTTTAATCTCTGAGGATCCACAACATGTTACAACCACCATGTTGGCCAAGAACATGAAAACCTGAACACACAAGAGAAAAATCACGGACCACAAGCACACCGATCAATGCGGACATGCAACAAAGATAGAGCATGATCTAGAACCATCCACAAGAATCAAGAATCATCAGAGAAGCATCCATAGCAACTAAAATTACTAGAATCACATCAAATTCAATCAGGAACACTAACTAAAGCCAAACAAAAATTGTCAGAACAAAATTGTTCATAGCACGATTAAATCTTCATGTGAACCTCTGAAACTTTTGGTGGATAAGATAGATACACTCAACAATAAACCCTTTAGTCCATAATGATTGATTGCCAATGTAATGAGCAAGACACCTTCATGACCTTCACTATTCCACTGCCAACTTGTAACTCTTTCTTTAGCAATTTTCTTAATATCCTCGACATATATAGCCTACAATAAATCAATGACAACCACATATCAGCAACACAACCACAACATCCAATAGGCTCTCGTAGACAAGGAGAAATTGTGGATTAAAAACAAACATGGGATTACCCTCCCATGCATCTAACAATGTTCTTGATTTTATCAACTTGAGGAACATTTCTTTTACTCGGCATTTCTGGTGCAGGAGAACATAGGTGCATAGGTGATCAACACCACCTAAAAATATTTTTTGGTTTGATTTCTAGTTTTTGGTTTGCTCTAGTCGGTGTTCTTTGGTATTTCTCAGGTTCATAAGACTTCAACAACAACAAGAATGGCAAGAATCAACTTTCCTCAAGAATGGTAGCATTGAATTCTCATTTGGTATCTTTACTACACACCCTTGTGGGTGCTTAGTGTCATGCCCATAATTTTCACTAGAAAAACCAACCAATTTTTTTTTTTTGTTCTTAGAAAAAACATTAATTAAGCTAATTAATGTTGTAAGTGTTTATAGTGTAGCAAACAATAGGATGAGAGTTGCACACCTCCAAGAAGGAACTTCATAAATTAATTGCAAGACTTGAAAGACTAATGAAAAAGACGAAACTACAAGCCATCACAATCTTAAAGATGTCATCACCGTAGGTTCAACGATGATAGAATAGTTGTCTACAAGTAATAATTGCTTTTATGCTCGAGTAAATTAGATCCCCACGTTTAAGATTAGTGTCTCCATTTATTTTATTTATTTTCTCTTTTTTTTTCTTTTTTTTCTTTTTACACTACTATCATTTAATATTAATGTTAATATTATCATAATAATAATCCCACGCTTACGATTAATATTACTACCTCCATCCACAATTAGTAAAAGAAATATCAATATTGGTATTATTCTCTATGTATAAGAAAGTAACCTTGTACTGACCCATAGATGATGCAAACATTAAATAATGGTTATTGAATATTAAAATTGTTAGAATACCAATATTAGTATTGATATTGGTGATACTCTTAATGTCAATAATATTGATATGGCCTATTATCTTAATATTAATATTACTGATATTATTGTGTTTGGGTAAATATATCAGCATGGTACTTACTAATATCAATATTACTATTTCACCCAACAAGGATTAATGTGGCATATATTTTATTTTATTTTACTAATGAAACTATTAAATATAGGCATTGTCTCTTACTTCATTTACTATATTATATATTTTTTATTTTTTTATTTATTATTTATGTTATTTATAATATTCATATACATACTCTTTTATTCCTCGATACCTATAATTCTACCTATCCCATAGTGGTGGTTTTGCCATAATAATATCAACACTATTGTTTATATTATTATTATTTTCTAAAATGACTCTATAGTAATAAAATGTTATAAGAATTCAGATAAGCTTATTTAAATTACTCCATTTGGGCTTCTTGGTAATATTGAAATTAATCATAATATCAATGCATGCATTTAGTCAAATGTTAAAACTTGAGTGGGTTTTAAGTGCCCAGGTAACTATCTATTTAATTGATTTCGTTTCATTTGTTGCTGTTAATTGTATTTATTGCTATTATTGTAATTATTGCAGCCTTGTATTTCTTTTATAGCTGTTGCTGAATGGTTGCAGCCTTGTAATTTTATTTTTTGTTGTTGTTGCTGAATGGTTGCAGCCTTGTATTTTTTATTTTTATTTTTGACTGCTTGCAATCTCTGTAGCTGAAGTCAGCAATAGATATTTTGATACTATTTTTCTACAAATGTTGAATTTACTTGACTCTACTGCCGACAATAATAATACCTATTCTGACATGATTATCAAATTCTCTTATGTTGTACAACAATACTTTGAGGTTTCCTTTATTTTATTTTATAATTTTATTGTTTGCCACACTAACCTCTGTGTAGCAGTAGGTAGTCCAAAATAGAACCTACAGTGTTGCATCTTAACATTCCCTTCCCATTTTCAGCACTGTACCAGTCACCCTAGTCTCTACAGCCACGCCAAGGGAGTCTGAATTTACTGAGTTGGATTATTTGCCAAGGTCTCATTTTTGTGTTTTTCTCTTTTTTTCTTTTTTTGATTGACACAATCTACTTATGTTGTTTCATAGGTGCAGGTAGGAATGGTCATGGCTATCAACACTAGCACTAGCCAACTATACTAATTTTCTTGGAAAACATACGAATGCTCTCTGCAACTACACATGCACCATCTCAGATGTTCAAATACTCCTCCATCAAGGCTTATGGGTGAATGATCCTATCTAATTCATTGATTCAAGAAAAACATATAACAATTTATGGTTGTATTAAGTACATTCGAGGCGGGATCTTACATCCCCCTCCCCTTAGCTTAGACTTCCTCCTGGAAGTCGTTAAGGTTAGGAAAAGACATTTCAATTTAGCAATGCACATAAATCTATTAGAATATGAGTTACTTTACTTTCTTGATGAAGAATCATAGCATTCAACCTTTAAGCACACATTAAATAAATCCCTTTCATGAATCAAACATCTAAATACCTAGAACAAAATTTTCCACCATAGAACATTTATCCAATATAGTCACATTATAACAAATATTAGTTGTCATCCATGTAGTTAATTTTCTTGAAATCAACATATATCCAACACATTAACATCTTTGGATACCCTTCAAGGTTCTCTTTTACATCATAAACATCACTCATGATGTTAGAAAATATTTTTGTTCTAATATCAATTCATGTCTCAAAATACAAGTCTCAATTTTATCTTCACTTTCTTTCTCACATAATAGTCAAGTATTTCCACATGTAATTTATTTACAAATTTACCCATACATCACAACAATTACACATAATTCACATCACAAGGCACAATGTGGTATCCAAGAATTCTCATCATGACAATTTTAGTACTGATTAGATTAAGGCTTGTAAAAAATATATATATATTTGGGTTTTTCTAGTAAAAATTTGGGCATGACACTTAGTCTATTCCTAGTGGGCTAGGGAAATGTGTTGTGTTCATTTATCCCTTAACCGTACTCCCACAGAGGTTTTCTTATAGGCCTGCGGTAACGTGGGGGAACTACTACCCCCACAATAGTTTGATTGGTAGCCCAGGGTAATGCAGAGGCACCACCATCCCGTAATAGGGTATTTTGGAAAATGCGGTAATGTGTGAGATCATTAAGCACAACCCTGTGATCAACGTTATGACAAGCTACAATATTGTAGGTTGAAGTTTGGTGGGGTAATTAGAGGCAACCACTATCCTATGGTCATTACTAGGAGGTGTGGTGGGACTGCGGTATGATATGTTAGCTGTAAATCTTCTCTAAGATCAAGGGAAAGAATTCAAAAGGAATAACAAAATGCCAACAATTGTATAAGTTTAAATTTGGCAGAGAGAATGGGGTCAGGGGTTGGAGAGCAGGAAAAATAGGAAGGGCAGAAGAACAAACATGGAGGAAGGAATTAACAAAGGTCGTATTGGAGTAGGAACACTCCCATGTGAAGAATAAGATTTGTAAAAGTATGAGGCCATGACAAGCCAAATGGAATGTATTTTCTAAGCAAATAAATGAATTAAATTTGTGTTGCAGTATTTGTTTATATGTTTTGATATATTTTTTATATTAGTTTGTTTCTGTGAGTGGTTTTTGGGTAGAGGGGAGTACCCTCTTGCATCAATCACTCTCTACTAAAGGATAGGACACCCATTCTCACCTCATGTTCTATCCAAAACTAACACAAGGTTCATCCAAACAACCCATTGGACTATGGCAAGGGGAAGAAATTTCATGTTACCTCAACTTAGGAGAGAACTTTCATCAATGCCTACGATAGGGTAGGTTCATGACTCAAGGAAAACTCAGACATGGCATCAAACAAGAACAAACCAAAAACTAAATGGGATGAATTCAGTAAGCCCGTTAATGTTCTAAGCCCGTTGAAACAAGATTAGGAAATGAAGTCAAAAAAGAAATAGTTGAAAATGAAGAGTTCTTTGTAGAGCATGGGTTTATTGGTAGGTATGGCTATTTATGGTCCATCCTTCTCGATTTTCACCTATGGATCACTAAGTTTTGGTAATCAATTATGAAATATATAATTAAAATTTATCCATGTGCAAGTTGTTTCTTTGTGTTGGTTTTCAATAATGTTGAGGATTGAAATACTATCCTCCACTCTCTCTAGGATTGGGGACAACATCTTCTCATGTTAAAATTATGGCAAGTGTATTTTAATCCCTCCATTGAATCATTTTTTGTAATATCTATTTGGGTTTTTCTTCCTAATATTCCACTCCACTTTTGGGTTGATTCATGTTTTGAAGCTATTAGTGATTCACTAAGTGAATTTTTGGCTATTATTAATTATACTTCTGATTATATGCACACAACATTTTCTCACATACTAGTGTATCTAGATACTTCAAAAGACCCTCCAATAGAAATAATTTTAAAGATAAATGATCTCAACTAGGCTTATCCCTTGGACTACGAGGCATTGTCATTCTATTGTAAAAAATGCTACAAAGCTAGTCACATAGTTGTAGAATGTCCTAGCTCCAAAGTTAAATCGGATTGTCCCATCACATGGTGGAAAAATGTTGCTCTTTATCATTAAATTGTTGAGCTTTTTGTGGGAGAACATGAAACTTCACATGAGTTTCAACATGTGGATAATATTTTACACAACAAGATTCATCTCAAGCCCTACAACTTCGATTTCTCCTTTGCCTACCCATTTTACCATAGACACACATAATAAAGAAGGATGCAACAATGGATGGGAAGTGCCACCAAGAAAAAAAATTAACCTCCCAACAAAGGCATGATGTGTGCCATAATATTCACATGTATTCTCATTCCAAAAATAGTGTTAATATCTTGAATTTTATTTAAATTGTTTATATAATCTTGAAATTTAGGATCCTCATTGATAATATTGTCCACCCATGTTTGTGTGTCTAATCCATTTTGTTTCTAAGGCCCTTCATTTTGGAGTAGCCCAAATTAGGTTATTTTTATTCATAATTTTATGGGCATGCCCCCAAGACCAAATTCATTGATAAAAAAATATAATTTAGTTTATTAGTTTTTAAGTATAAGAAGAAGAATATGATTGTTAAATTCAGAGATTGAGATATAAAATATATTGAATATTTAAATTCAATTAGATTTTTTTAAACTTCTTATGATTGATAGATATTATTAAAAATACACTAATTTAAATTTTTACTTTCACTAAATTAATCATTGCATTAATTTTGGCCCATTGTGATCTATACTCAATCAAATATCTATAAGAATAAAAGAATAGAGAATACTTGATGTTATCACACTATTATTTATTATATTTAGAAAATATTAAAAAAAATATCTAAATTATAATTATTTTTTTAAATTAAGAAATTATAAAGAATATTAAATTATAGAATTTAATAAAACTATTTCTCATATTAATAATAGAAAACATGTTTAAAATATATATATTTAAAATATTATAATTATAATTTTATTTTTTTTATTTTTTTAAATTAAAATTATATAAATAACTATAATGATTTTTTTAAAGAAGTTAACTATCATAAAAATTCATAGCCTAAATTTAACAATCAATTTTATTATCAAATAATTTTTTATATTTTTCTATTGAAAATTATCATTTAAATGTTAAGGATTTTTTATAAATACTATAAATTATAGATCTTATGTATATATTTTCCTTAAGTTTTTCACATAATCTTTTCTTTTATGTGATGCAATATTTCTTATTAAATTTTCTTTTAACAGCATTATGTTAGAGAACTTTTTGATAGTTAAATTTGTAATTACATAGAAAATTATAAATTGTTTGGTCCAAGGGGTTAATATTAATTAGCCAAAGCATTGAGTTCTCAATGTAGAAAACCAAGTTCAAATCCCAATGGGACATCTAATATGGAGTTCTAAGTTGTGACTCTTGATCTTGTATAGTTGGCTTCTAATTTGAAGGTGGTTTCTAAATAAGTGTATTTCAATTTATCTCTTGGTATTCCATAGGTGGTTACTAGTGTGGTTGATTGAAAGGAGTTGCTATTTAAAGGCTCATGATTGTGCTCACAAGAGCTTGAATTGATCTCATTTTCATGCTCATATGAATAGGATATATATAAATGATCAACAAAAAAATATTTGTATGATAGAAATAAGGTAATCTTCCACATGTTATGGATCTTGTACATTTCTTCAAACTATACAAAGTTCATGTTATAAATACAAGAAAAATATTAATGTACCAAATGTGTAAATCAATTCAACTAAGAAATGATAAACAACCATCTTTAAGAATTCTACTCATAAAATATGGAAGAAGTATATCTAAAAGGTCATAAACAACCATCCTCAAATATATTAATGTCAAATGAAATATATATTCATTGTTTTAATCTCTTATACTAAAAGTCATTACAAATTATGTTTAATAAATTTAATAGATTTCCATGACTTGTATGGGAAAGGATAAAGTTTATGCATGGATGAGAAATACTAGATTTTATGCATACAAAATATATTTTCAAACTAGACTACTTGAAGAACAAGCAAAAAAATTTATGCAATGTGCTTATTATATACTATGAATACATGGAAAAATAGATAGTGGAAAAGATTTACAATTATGTAAACTTGTTTAGTCATTTTGGAGATTTCATCCAGAAGTATATTTGAGTTCATGAAATTAAGGTGTTGAAATATTGAATAATAGACCTAATTCCATCATCACCATAGAATTATTCTCATTTGATAACAAAATTAAATAGGAATTGGTGGGACACAACATTGTTTAGTAGCTAGTAAAAAAAAATTGGTTCTACCAATAGATGTTATATTTCATTAACTATGACATCAATAATTGCTTGGGCAGAATCTCCAAATATGATAACATGTCTTAGTTCACCTATGTGATCTTGTAGTTTCATTTTAACATATAGATAAAATCATATTGAAAAAGATCTACACTACATTTTGGGCAATGGCATATTATATGATTTTGGATGACTAAATTTTTTTATCTTTTACTTTTTATTATAACAAGGAAAGAAATATAGTAAAAATTATTTAAGTACATATTTATATTTGTCACAATAGATCTAACATCAAAATGATCTCGTATTTTCTTAAGAGAATAATTTCATTACAAAATAATAAAGATAGTGAAGATAGAATGAAGATCTCAATAGCTACATACCAAGAGTTTAATACATGAATTTCTTTTCTATTTAAATCAACAAAGATTAGCATAAAAACTAGTATCAATTATCAAGAGTGGGAAAAATGATCTCAATTATTAACAATTTATTTTCAAGCTATATAACTTTAAATATTACACACATCATGTATCCTTTAGAATTTGTGTCTTCCCATAGAATGAACAAGGGTTTTACCATATTACAAATATTGAGAAGAAGACAAAAGTAAAATAAAATAAGAATTGTAAAGGAAACTATTTATCAAAATACTAAAATTTATCATCACAAGTTGTACATAATTAATTTTCAAATGCAAGAAAAAATGGTAATTACTAGAGAATTAAAAAATGTGTGAGGTGCAAATTCAATTTATAATACTTGAAGTGCATACCATGAAGCTAGGAATATGTATAAACCATCTAATATAACATGTGATAGAAAGGGGGTGACCCTTTGGTGATGTGGTGGGCTTCTTGCCTATAGGGCCAACAACCAAGGTTCAAACCTCATGGGGTCTTTCCCTACCACATCAACAATTGAGACTATCTGACCTTGATGTTAACGAGAGACCCTTTGGTGAAATGGTGGGGCTTCTTGCTTGTAGAGCCAACAACCAAAGGCTCATACCCTTAATATCATATAATTTTGATTGAGATGGAGAAGAGCGATAGGAATTGGTGTGGAGAGGGAATTTTCAATTGTGCAAAGGATGGAGAGTCCAATTTTAAAGATGATGATGGAGATCTGACTATTTGGGTAGTCATCTTGCTGCTTGGTGGGGCTAATTTGGATTTTGGCCCTCATTTGAAATTTGTTGCTTCCTTGCTTCTATAAGGCATTGGTGGTCGGGTGACTTCCTCTATCTGGGTCATGGTGGTGGTATTTTCTTTCACTTCAAGACATCTCCTTTTTTCCATCTTTGCATCTTCACTGTGTGGGTGAAGGTGGGGTTGTTCCTTCTTTTTTTTGTGCACTAGCTTGTGTTGGGCATCCCGCTTAGTCCTTTTGTGGATTGGTGTCAATTTGGGTGAGTCTTAGGGCTCTTTTTCCTTTGTTGTGTGCTTCATTGCTTTTTTTCTCAAGTTTATTTGCATGGAGTAGAAGTTTTTTTTAGGGACTTCAGCTTTTTACTTTTGGTGGTTGGATTCCTTGTTAGTGGTGGGGAGCCTTCTATTGTGGTGCTATATTTTCTTGGGGCTACCTTCTTGTTGCTTCTGAGTTGGGTGTTGAATCCCTTGTGTTGTTCAATGATTTTATCTTTGTTGAGGGGTATATTTTTTGTGCTTGTTGGCCTCCAACAATGATTTAACAACTAATCCCTTATAGCTATGATTCAAAGATTGGACATCTAAACTGATAGCCATTTCAATCATCATGAAGGTGCATTTAACTTGTCAACCTAGGGATGTGAACTTGAAATGGGCCAGCACAGTATGTTCACTAAGGATCCAAAGTAGCCATTTTCATTTGACAGCTAAGAAAGACACAATACTGAAAGTAAATTGCTTGGAAATGAATAACATAAATGATGAGCATCAACCAACAACTATACTAAGTTGAAATGCATGAAAAAAATGAAAATTTGAGCAAACAAATAGGAAACTACTATGTATGCTTTGGTTGCAGGAATAGTCACAAAATAGAATTCTAATGGCTGCAAAAACAATCAGTGCCAAATTCTTAACTAATTACTAAAATAAACTAAAATAAAGGACAGAATGCTCACCAAGTGGGCCCCCTTGGATGAGTATCCTCTAAAACTAATGTGAACTCAAATGAATGGACTTATAATTTCATTTTATTGATTGGAAAACATGAGTACAATAGAGCAGTGTAACTATATTACTAAAAGCTAAGAATGCAAGTACATCATCAGATCACGCAACCTCTTGAGAATGAGAATATGGGTCTTATTTATAGGAAAAGAAGCTACTAAATAATCACCTAGCAAGGCAGTCAACTCCAATAGATTAGGAGGATGCCACTTTTGGGAAAGCATAAAATGTGGAGAGGCGGTTATGCATGCATGGAATATGGTCAAGCATATTTCTTTAACACAGATTTAGCACAACAGTAATGCCTATACTCACTCAATAGCAATAAAGACGATTTACAAGGTAGATACAACTTTGATTTAAATGAGGAATCTCCCACCATTGAGAGTCTTCCCTCCATTGACCTTCGAATGACCACCTTGTTGACCGTTACTACAAATGACCAGCTATTAGAGTCTTCCTCCATTTCGTAGGCCTCTAATCATATCTGCATGGCAATATTAGTATGCACAATAATCACATATTTGTAACTATCTTAAAGAACATTCATTAATTCACATGTAGAATTAACACAGATAGTCCATATAACATGTCAATGTTATTAAAGATCTACAGAAATAAAATTAGGCTCAATTTCTATGGTTCCGAGGAAATATCAACATTCAAACATCAAGGTCCATGAAAAATTTAGCAAATAGATCATAAATTCTACCAAAATTATACCATAAACTAGACTCATCACTTCCCCCAACCTAAGGTTTTGTTGGCCCTCCAATAGGGGAAGGGTTGTTCTTCTACTTAGTCAATGCCATAAAATTTGCAACCACCAACTGTCCTACATCAGTGCTTACTGTGTGTGAATCAGGGTCCCAATAGAACCCTTGCTATTTGTCCAATTTGTTCCATCTGTATCTCTCTACAACAATATCATAGTGGTAATACTTGAAATTTGGCACAGGCCACATCAGGATGGATGGCTAAAAAGTTAGTTGAAGCCAAAATTGTCCCTTTGTCCTTCCAATCTGTATGTATCTAACAATTTTTTTAAGTGATGCAGCATAGTTCTGTATAGAGTGGGGCTTAGCTTGTTTTAGCTCATCAGTTAGGTTGTTCCATCTTTGTGACAAGTATCTCTTCACAGTTTCCTCTTTTTCTTTTTCCACCACCTTATATTCACTGTAAGTTGCTTCTATCCAAGGCATGATCCTATTACCATAGCTAGGTCGGAAAAGAATTATGTTCCAATCCCTGCAAATTTCCCTTGGGTTTCTTGATTCAACCCTAATGGGCAAAGGGATGTTGGATTCCATTTTCCTATAATCCCTATATTGTTGTCCCCAACTGATCTTATTCTATACCTAGGACATAAATTCCCTTAATTGGACATCCCCAAAATACAATAGTGAATCTAATCATGGTCTTGAGTCACATCATAATTATGAAAATAGAATTCACACAACAAATTCTTCATCTCAGGGGAAGAAATCTGATAAGCATTGAAAAATTCAATAGGAGTCTCAATGGAAGGGTTCAAACTCGAGACAATCCTTGCTAGCTTAAAAGAAAGATATTTCTCCTTCAAATGTAGAGCATAGACCCTTGGAGGGGTCCTGCATTCTAAAATTTGTGGTACCAAGGCTACAATATTGTCCTCTTTTTCTTTTAAAGCAACAATTTCCTTATTCTTATCCTCAATCACTTCATCTCTCTTTTGAATTTCCTTCATCCTGTGTTTCTCCTCTTTCCATTCCTCCTCCCTCATTTCTATCTATTTCCATAACTTCAGGATTGTTGTGTGTACTGTAATATCAAGGGGGTAATGTATTCCTACCAACATTTTTCCTAGCACTGATGCTTGCTCTCCATATAGTACCAGCTATAGGGATTTGGGTTGTTCAGTCAATTCCAGTTGTAGGGGTACTGATTGTTCTCCCAACTTTGATTGTAGGACCTCTTGTTCCTGTTCTTACTCATGATGCAGGAACTCTTGCTACAAGAACTCCTGATTTTCCTCATGCGCTTGATTCTCAACTTGTTCTACAATATTAGTAAGATCTACCAATGTTATGTTTGTTTCTTTCTCAAATATGTCCTCTTCCTTGACATTCACCTGCCCCATTGGACCTTTAGTGTCCCCCTGTGATGTTTCTCTAGGCTTAGGGATTTCCTGCAGAGGCATATCAAAGGCTAGCCTAGCTAGTCTTGATTTTTTGGGAGGGATTTCATGTTTTTCTTTGGTTGCAGGATGAACAGTGTCATCATTTCGCTTCTTAGAGCTTGGTACTTCTTTTTCTGTTGGCTACTTTTTAGCTTTTCCTTTTCTTATTTCTACTTCTCTCTTCTATACCCTAGTTCTCATTAGGATGCCAAGAGAAACATCATCATCCAAATTTGGAGAGGAACTTTCTTTGTCTAAGTGCTCTATCTCAGAAGAACTAATCTCTATGGTTTGTTATGTTGCAGAATGGTTTACACTAGGGCTTCTGCTAGAGGTTGAAGAACCAGGAGTTCCTTCAATCGTGCTCAATCTCCTACTAGACCTATGAGGTTGAGGTAAAACCCTAGGTTGCAAATTTTCTAGTCTAATTTGATCAATATTTATGAATTCTTCCCAAGTCATCTCAAACACATTATGCAAAGACTTCACAACTAAAAATTTGATCAAACAATGGTGGGAAATGAAATTGTCCCAACCATTTTGACTCTCAGCTATCATGATTGAAATAAGGTGGCATAGCACGTTCGACACATTCATCCTCCTCCTGTGCCTCATGTGATTCAAAAGTTTGAAGTGCACGGAATGTAGATTCGACTGGCGACCTTCACAGGTGATATATTTTATAACATAAATAGATATTTTCTTTCATGGCTTAGGTAGAGAGGTTCTCTTCGCACCTTGTTTTTCCACGCTCAATGGAGGGTCACCTGGTTCTATAAATTCGGCCCTAGCTGACTTGGTGTCTCTAGAAGTAGGGTAATTTTCAACGTCAACAGACAACCTTGTAACTTCTGCAATCCTTTCTTCAGTCGCCATGACCTCCAACCCTTTTACAATGGCCTTTCCCTCAAACACTATTTGGGAAAATTCTAATGTAATGTCTTCATTAAAACTATTCAGCTTCATGAGATAGTCTATCTACCTGCAGTTTCTAAATTCAACCTCACAAGGTGCATCCTATAGTAATACATCATGAACTGTGGGTTCATTTTGAATTAACCCACCTCCCATTGTCTGCAATCAACAATCACCCTGCAAAGTTTTCCTTCCTATAACACTACTAAATTTCCAACGCCAATGTCGTTTGAATTTTCCCTTTCTGTTTTACCTTTTGGCGACTTAAGATTATGACAGGATCAATAGTGGTAGTAAAGGAGTAATAAAGAAAGGTTATCATGGAGAAAAATGGTGGCGGTGATTGGTGACACCTTACACATGTGAGTCGTCATTTAACTCAGAATTCAAATTGGCTCAATTGAAAATTTGCTAACGTAGACTAGCATGGACTGACACATGGGAAAAGTACTCACATCTTCCCCCCAACCTAAATTTGAGCATGTGTCCTCACATGTCAGGTGGTAATGATGATTTGAAAGGGACATGGAATAATGACATGCTAAGGTGAACGTCCATATTAATTCACAGCAATTAAATGAATGCACTAAAGACAACTAAGATATAGCAATTAATGCACACATACCTGGATTTGTGGAAGATTTATTACAAAGATTGTGGAGAAAGTACCAGTCATCTTTTAAGAAATAAGTTGAGCAATTAATGAAAATGTGGAATGAGGTGAAGTGGAATGAAGTGAAGTGATGGAAGAGAGAGAAAGGTGGAGATGGATGGGCGGATGGGTGGATGGGTGAAGAAGTGGACTCCCACAAAAGTGGAAGTCTTTATTATGACAAGGTACATACCTTAGTTAGCTAGAAGGAGGGACACTAAGTCCATTTCCCTCAGCCATAGGAAGCTCGGGTGTTACATGCTGAGTGAATTGTTGCAGGAACTCCTCTTTAGAAGTTGGCTTGTGATAAAATCTAAGGCAATGACCATTGACAAGCAACTTGAATATGATAGAGTCAAAATTAGTGAGTTGAACAACACCATTAGGGAAGACTTCAACAACCTCATATGGTCCTAGCCACCATGTCTACAATTTTCCTACATTAACTTGATACCTTGAGTCATAGAGTAGTGCCCAGTCACCTAGATGGAATTTCTTGTCCTTGATGAATTTGTTATGAAACCTTATTCTCTGATTTTGCACTACCTCTTTGTGATGTAAGGCTTCTCTCATCATCTCATCCAAAGAATTTAGCTGCATGATTCTTTCTCTTTGTGCCTCATAGATATTCATCCCCAAGTCTATTGCAGTCCTAAGAGTCTTATGTTCAAATTCAATGGGCATCATAGCTATCTTTCCATACAACAACTCAAAAGGAGTGAAACCTATAGTTGTTTTCCAGGTTTTCCTATAGGCCCATATAGCTTCTGGAAATGTGTTTACCCAATCCATTTTATGAGAAGCCACTGTTTTGGTCAAAATGGCTTCAATCTCCTGGTTGGTCACCTCAACTTGGCCATTGGTCTAAGGATCATAAGGAGTGGACTTCCTATGTCTTGTATTATACTCATTGACCAGTGCAAAAAAAAGGGTTGATGTGAAGTGATCCCCCTAATCAGTCACTATCTCTCTTGGAACTCCATACCTTGTGAAAATCTCCTCATAAAGAAATTTAGCAACCTTATTATCTCTTGCATGCTTCATGGTCTTAACTTCTACCCACTTGGTTACATAATCAGTGCATACCAAGATATAAGACTTACCATTGGATGGAGGATTAATGGGTCCTACAAAATCTAGTCCCCATTTGTCAAATGGAGTGATTACTACCTGAAGGAAAAGTGGCATCTCATTAGATTTGGTTGGCTTGCCCATCTTCTGGCATCTATCACACTTCCTTATATATCTCCCTGCATCCTTGTGGAGTGTTGGCTAGTAATATCCTATATTTAGAATCTTCATCACTGTCCTCTTGGCTGAAAAATGTCTCCCACATGGTTCATTGTGGCATGCATACAAAATATCATATGTCTCATCTTCTCTCACAAATCTCCACATGACATGGTCTAGCCCAGTGTAAAACAAACATCCTGCAATCCATGAAAAAGGAAATGATTTTTCATTTTGGAGAGAAGTGGGGAGAAACTCTCCCTATGACTAGATAGTTAGCTATGTCAGCATACCAGGGTGTTTGCACACTAATGGAGAATAGGTTTTCATCAGGTAAAGAGTCATCTATGAATTGATTATATTCTAATGTAGTCAACTTTGAAATAAAATTTGCAACAACATTGGCCTTTCCTGGTTTATCTACAATGGTTATGTCAAACTCCTGCATCAACAATAACCATCTTGCTAGCCTACCTATGATCAAGGGTTTATTCATGAGGTATCTAATGGTTGCATGATCAGTGTGCAGAAATATTTGATAGCCTGTTATATAGTGCCTAAATTTGTTTAGGGCATAGATTACTACCACCATTTCTTTTTCTCTCACTGTATAATTGAATTCAGCTCCTTGGAAGTTTTTGCTAACAAAATAAATAGCATTTTCAACAGCTCCTTCTTTCTTTCCTAAGATGGCTCCTATAACATAGTCTAATGCATCTATATGGATGTGAAAAGGAAGCTCCCAATTAGGTCCTTTGAGCACATGAGCATGAGTCAAAGTTTCCTTCAAATTAGAAAATGCTTTGTCACACTCTTCTATCAATTGAAATTCAACATATTTGGTGAGAATGGCATACAATGGTGCTGCTATTTTTCTAAAATCCTTGATGAACCACCTATAGTAGCCTGCATGTCCCAAGAAACTCCTAACATATTTTTATTTTGTAGGGATAGGCAGATTGGTGATCGCCTCAATCTTTGCAGGGTCTACTTGAATTCCTCTATGAGAGATGTAGTTTCCAAGAACTACACATTCTTGCATCATCATGAAACACTTTTCATTGTTTAGAGATAGATTGTGATCTTCAAATCTTTGTAGGACTCTCTTGAGATTCTCCAATGCTTCATTGAAATCAACACCATAGGTGGTGAAATCATCAATATAAATTTTCATGTAATCATGAGAAATATCTAAAAATATGCTAATGACTGCCCTTTGAAATCAACACCATAGGTAAAGGTGGTCTTCTCCTAGTCCTCTAGTGTAATTTAGATCTAATTATAGCCACTAAATCCATCTAGAAAAGAAAAGCATTGCTTTCCTACAAGTGAGTCCAAAACTTGATCTATGAAGGGTAAGGGAAAATGGTCCTTTTTGGTGGTAGCATTGAGTTCCATGTAATCAACACAAACTCTCCACTTCCCTCCCTTTTTGGGCACAATCACCAATGGAGACACCCATTGACTATCTGAGATAGGGTAGATAAATCCTACATCTAGCAATTTTTGTAGTTCTCCTTTTACAATTTCTCTTAGTGTGGGGTTAATTCTTCTTCGTATCTATCTCACTGGGGTGCAATCATCTCTGATGTAAATTCTATGAGTGCAAAGGTTAAGGTACAATCCCTTCATATCATGATAGTCCCACACAAATGCATGTTGGTGGGCATTCAATAAGTTTGTCAATGATAATTGTTGTTCTTCACTCAATTTGTTATTGATGTGTAGATGTTTTCCTTCTACCACTTGCACTTGCATAGTTATCTCTATCATAGTTACTTCACTAATGTTTGGTAGTTTGAGTTCATGTGGCCACAATGTATGAGACATACCTATTACTGTAGGAAGTTTGGCTATAGGAAGAGTGTCTACAGGAAGAGCGGCTACAGGAAGAGCAGGTAGAAGTGTCTTGAATGGAACAACAGAATGAGAAGATGATGCTTCCTCCACTTCACAATGATTCTGAATAATGTTAGTCAATACTTCATCTTCATCTTGAAGCTGCATGAAAGAGCTTATGCCTAACATCATAAGTTGTGGCACAAAATTAACTTCCTCGGCCTCTTCATCAACATGTGGCCATATAGAATTATCCGGATCATGGTATGGCTGAGCAAGAGGGTAGAGAACAATATTTTTGGTGCTCTTTCCATCAGAAATGGTCATGTCTCCTATCCCGCATCCAATATATGCATCTGTTGTTACTAACCATGTTCTTCCTAGAATGATAGGGTACCCACAGAGTGTAGCTTTAGGAGAAAGAATCATGAAATATGTTGGGTACTCCCATGAGTCCAGAGTTACCACAAGGTCCTCTACTACACCATCAGGTTTAATGTTTGAACTATCAACAAGCTGCAGGACAATAGGAGTAGGTCTCATGCTTGCAATATTTAGTTGTTACAGGATATCCTTGGTCATTACATTTATTGATATTCCCAAGTCAACCAGAGAATTCTTTATCTAGATCCCATTTATGAAAACTCCTACAACAATACTCCCTAGATCATTATATTTCAGAACAATCACTTTCCCAAGCATGATGTCAGCTAGCTATCCCACCACATGAATCATAGTTGGGCCTTTCTACTTCCTCCATGGCTTCTTAAGGAATGCTTCCTTAATTGCCTTGCCATAGATTGGAACATATTTTATGGCCTGAAATAGGGGTATCTAGACACATATATGCTTCAGTTGATCTATAATGCCAAAAGTTGTGTCTGCCTTATCTTCCTTTTCTAGCATAGTTTCCAACCTTTGAGGAAATGGGGGTGTTTGTGCAATCTGCTTGACTAGAACTAGTTCAGGATTCTTAGGTGCACTAGGCTGAATGGGGGTATTCAGGGGCTCCTCTTCTTCCACAAGAATCTCAATGATAATGGGTGTGGAAGGAGCTGGAAAAGTAGTTTTTGAACGCATGTGGATGTCACTCACACTCACAACATATTCAGGGAGTTGATTTGAATCTATAGAGTATACTAGTTGCTATTGTGGTTTGTTATTTGGGTTAGGTGTGGGATAAGCTGGTAGTTGAGTAGGTTTAGGTGGATTTAGGTTTGGATTAGCAAGAGGAGGAATTATAGCAAGTTGGGGCTGAGAAGGTGGATCCATGTAGCTATTTTTTTGGTTTGTCCATTGTTGTCCTCCCTTCCAATGATTTGTTTGCTGCCAATTTTTTGGGGGTGGCTACCAATTTTCTTGAAATTGCTACCAATTCCCCTGAGGTTTTTGCCACTAGG